>BQNB010108687.1:0-22908 GCA_026074375.1 Tanacetum coccineum
CGAGCAAATATCAGGGGAGTTTCTCATTCTAATTCTTTTTAATTCATGTATTTTTAATATTTTATCTATACAACGAGGACGTTGTAGAATTCAAGTGGAGGGATGAAATTAGAATGTTTACTTGTCTTATTTTTCACATTAAAATGATTAAAATGCTTAAATTATGCTCAAATTTAAAAAAAAATTGAGCATACTTTTGTGAAAATTACTTGATACATAACCGCACACAATAACCCTTGTTAGATATTGTAAGAATTTAGCCAATCCATTTCCAAATGTTTACCCAAATTTCACAAAATATGAGTGTGCCGGTGATGTTGTAGACTTTAGAACTTGGCTTGGTATATCTATTCGAGACCACAATAATGAGTATTATGGATTTAATTGGAGTAACTTGTTTGCATTGGTAAATTTTTAGGATTACACCCAAAAAGCCTATCCATGTTGTTTATTAACTAACTACACCGGTTAGTTAACCTCCAGTTTAAACCCTTTTCCACTCTCATCTTTAGAGTGAAGATCCACTAGAACAACCCGTAGAGCCAATCCTTTAGGAACTACACCAATTATTTGTTTCGTTACACCCTTACACCTTAACCTACCCTGTTAGATTAAGTTTAATTTACAGTTGCTAGTTGCTTAAAGTGTAAAGTTTGTATTTCCCGAGTCTTGTGTCATTTTCTATCTTTGGTGCGGTTGGAAATTTGCACATTGCAAATGGGAATGTATATTATAGTCAAAACTCATGTGATTTTACTACCATCACAATTAATGGTGAGTCCGAAGAACGAAGGAACTATCGAAGGAATTATCCGGAATTATTATGATCGTGAAGATGGTGAAACTACTCCGAGTTTCGTATATAGTTAGATTGCAAAAAAAACAAAAACAAAAAGGAAAGAGAAGGAAAATTTGAAGATAATCGTTTCGCAAAGAGCATTACCGAAGGAATTACACGAAGGATCGATTATTCGTTGATACGTCTAAAAAAATCAATGATGTAGAGTATTGTACAAAGTGGAAAATATCGCCACTTACCTTGTAGAGTATGTAAAGTTTTGGGAAGATTGGGAAGTTAACCGTTACAGGAACGCCAACTTAGGTAGTTGTTTTTTATCGATGATCAAGACGTTGTAAATAGTCGTGTCTTTATCATGGTAACTGGTATGTGCTTAATTACACATACCTTTTTCCATTAAAAAAGACTTAAATGACCAAAAACAGACAAAAATTTCCAAATATATGTTTGTTTTGCATTTGTGTTGTGCAGGAAATGAATATCACATAAAAGGACGAAAAACAAAGCCAAAAACGACAAAACTGAGCACGGAATGTGTAACACCCCCAAAATGGGTCGCAGCGGAATAAGGATTCGGGGCGTGTTACTTTAAGATCAACAGCACAAGATATATATAAGAACGACACAAAAGTCGTTTAAAATTGATACATTGGATTTAAATAAAAGACATATTACAAAAGCTTATAGCTTTACTTGTTCTTTGTTTCATATTACAACAGAACAACATAGATTTCCAAACATGATGCACATACAGTCTTTAACAGTTACAATCCAAAACATAATCCAATGCATCTTGGATTCGTGCCTAATGACCTCCTGCAACATTGCTTACACACGTCAACAAAATTGTTGGTGAATTCATTATGTTTATGTATTAAATTATGCGGACCGCAAGATTTTCCCGTGATGTTACAACAGATGCCAACAATAACAAAACCAGATTATGTTTGCACTAAGTCATGACACCGAAAGCTCACCTATATATGTATTCTTAGACAGTTATTTGCCCGTACGATGTTGTACCCCGACCTCCCAAGTCGACATGGTCAACGTTCGTTCAGTGATAAGCTAATCCACCCAACGGGGAGGGTAATCCCAACTCGATCTTATTTATATCATTCGCGCTCACATAATGCAATTAACAACTACATCTATACAATTGACAGTTCATGATAATGGGCTCAGGAGGGTTATCGCTACTTAGGCAAACACACAATCAATATACTTTCAACACTTGCGTCCAATTTATAAAACAAAGCATGTTCTACCCTAATAATAGTCAATCAGTAAAACTGTAAAAGTGGGGCTGTGAACTCCACCTGAGTACAGATAGTCAAATATAACACGATAACCGTCACGCCAAGCGATAGATGAACCTCTATTTAAATTAAGGTCGTCTAAGTACTGAGTACTTTAAATTATAACTTGAATATAATCTTATAGTTGTTCATCGTACTATCGTTGGGCTATCTAAGTTAACGAGGTCATGAATGCCGTACCGATGGAGTTTAGGACACTTTTAATCGTAATCCATACACTCATCGATTACGCCATCGAAGAGGCCTCATTATGAAACTCCCTAGTATTATAGCACTTTGTTAACCACTCAATATTCTATATAGCATAATCACCGACTAATCGTTTTAGTAAAATAATATTTATAAAGTGAAAACGTTTATAAATATACTTTTCGTAAAAGTGACCTAATTTGGTCGTTTTAAGCCCGTTGCTCGCGTTTCTTACGTCCACGTCTTCGTAGTAAGACGAGTGATCAAAATATTACACTTTTCAAGTTTTGAGATTCTGAGATGAATAGTAATTACTGTACAACAGCTCGTTTGTCGTTTTAGGGTTTTAATCTAGCGTAAAACTTGTAATAGTAAGAACCTTCTTCGTTTCAATCCCGATTTTAGTGATTCCTACGAGTAGTTTTTGTTATTAAAGAGGTATTATATTTATCAAAGTGGGTCCACAGATGAATATAACTTTTACTGTTCATAGTTTATAAAAATTACTTTTCTTTAAACTTTAATAATCGAAATAGTCGTCGTTTATTCGTTATAGTTACGTTTTTATACGATTTCTTTCGAGTACGATTCGTACATAAAAGTTATATATATTTAGATGTTTTAAAAATAGAAAGTTGCTGTAATGAATTAGTACTTTTATAAAAATAGTTTTTTAAAAGTTACTTATAGTCGTAAACTCGTTTTTAACGTATCTTTTTCGTTATAGATCGGTTTTTCGAGTTTCTTATCATTTTGGAATCGTCATGAGGCGTATTATTTTTATATAAGGTCAAAAGCTACTGTATTGGATTCGAATTTAAACAGCCCATAAGTATTTATATGTTTAACTTTATAAAAACCTTGTTTTTATGTATTATTTTTTTAAAAACCTTAGTAGTTACTATCAAAAATCTTAAAAAACACATTTGGACTTGTGGTACTTATAATAAAGTCCAATATATCCCTAGTCCTTTTAAATTTCATTGTACAAGTTTACACCCTTTTCTTTCATTACTTTCATTTGTATTTTCCATTAGATAACTTTAAAGCCCTAATTAGTCTTTAAACCTGTTTATACTTAAACCATAAGTTAACATCTTTATAGATCTATTTTTTCTCATGCTAATTATAACATATAGGACATGAGACATAAGTTTATCAAATTGATTAAACTTCAAATAAAACCCAATTTTACACATTTAAAAGTCATTCGTGGTGATTATGGCTATATTTAACATGTCACACATCAATCTAAGAAATAAAAGTATAAGGACATTAAGGAAACCTCAGTAATGATGTAGAGATGAGAAATAAGTTCTAAAAACAAAAAACCCCGTGTTCTAGATTCAACAAGCTTTCACGCTTATAACCCTAGATTAGGTTTCCAAAACCCTAATCTTTCCTTTTTCTTCTTATTACTTGCAAATGATGAACCAATGCTTGCAAACACCTTAGAATACCTTAAGATTGATGTGTAAAGGGTTGTATAATCTTAGAAAATCAAAGTGTGGATTTGTTTAAATGGCTATATTGAGCCGTGGGTTTTGGGGTGTAAAAGAGAGAAAGAAAATGAATTTTGCATGTAAGGATTTTAAGTAAAGTTTACATATGTATGCATGGGTATTTATAGTAAAAATATCTTCTTAACTTAACCATGGTTACTTTCTAACCCTAGCTCATGGTTAATAAATCAAGTTGATAAAGGTGTAAGAGTACTTTTATTAAATATCTAGATATTATGTATAAGTTGAAAAGTCTTGGTCTCATCTTATAAATTTCGGCATATATAACATATATATGATGTTTTATTTATTATTTTGAGTATTGGGTATAATCGTGGGTATTCGTTTAGGCGTAGTTAGGTTTTAGAACTTCCGGGAATGCCTAAACGCATTTTATTACGAAACGTAAGCATTTTACGTAGCCAATAAAAATAAGACAAACAAAGCTATTAATTATCCTCATAATAATCATATAACACTTGCTTGATGTAAACATTTAATTTTTTAATGCCCGTTTACATTGAATGATCATTTTCAGTTTACGCGATTTAACTTAACGTTTACGGTTTAAGAGTAAACGCGTAAAACCCTAAAAATAAATTGTGAATTACATAATGTCATACAATGACCTAAAATACGAGGTGTTATAAAATGGAAAAGTGTGTGAAGACAAAGCCAAATCGAAGCCAAAAGTCAATCATGTCAAAAAGTCATCAGAAAAGTCAACCCCGACAAAGTCAAAGTCAAAAGAAAGTCAAAGCAAAGAAAAATATAACTTGAGGGACTGTAAGTGCCAATCCCCAAAGTTATATTACAAAGGAAACAAAGACAAGGGCTGAATTTGCAATTTAGTTAAAATACAAGTAGAGAGGGCATTTCTGCCAACCACTCTTACTTGTATTACAAAGGGACTAAGTTTGCAATTAGAGTTATAAGGTTAAGGGGGCATTTCTGCCAAACCCTCAACCTTGTATTACCATCAAGGACAAAATTTGAAATAAACATATAAGAGTTCAGGGGGTAAACTTGCCATCCACCCAATCTTTATCCCGTCACCTTATAAACAACTTTTCCCGCCTCCTTTCCCTCTCTTATCATTCAGGGTTATACCACCTCTTTACCCATAAACCTCAATTACCCTGGATAAACCCTTTCTCCCACCTCCACTAACACCCTTAACCAAGTAAAACTGCCAAGTTGGAGATCTCACCATTTTCGAGTAAATTCAAGGGTTATGATCATGATCCGAAAGTGCACATGACAAGATCAAAGGCTGAGACTTCAAATGGGGACTTTTATCTCACCAAACAAACACACTAGGAGCTTTTTCACTCAGCAAGAAAGCACAAATGATCAAGAATGAGGATTTGGGTTTTTCGAGTATAAATACCCACCTCATGGGAGGCTATAAGGGCATCTTTTTTTTTATCTTTCATTTTTACTTCCTAGCACTTTTAATCTCAGCTTATAAACTTTTATGTAATCTTAACTTTCATAGTTGTAATCTCTTTGAGTTAATGAAAATTTAAAGTATTTTACATTATTGACTTTCGTGTTGGATTTCTCATTGTTCATTAAGGAAAGTGAGTCAAAAAGGTTCAAATTATTGTACAAACTGAGAGACCTTAAGTGAAGTAAGCTAATTCATAACTTATTCATCATTGAAGTCTTTAATCCACAGTTTGACTTCTAAAAGTCAAATAAGCAAAATATTGGAGCATGGTCAATTATGGATGGGCCAAGGGTTATTTATGATTCAAAATTATGTTGGACTTAGGGGTTTTTAGGATTAGAATCTAGGTTCCTTAAACTTTGGACATTTGTAAGTTTTCATTCTTAATTTTCTGCATTTCTTTTAATATTACTGTTCATCTGCTTAATTTCAGCTTATTTGTGCTTAGTGCTTAATTAAATGTGCTCATTTATGCTTATTGTTCAAGTTTAAGTTTCTGTTTTAAGTCCCTTGGCCTAAATCTCTTTAAAACAAGTTAAAAAACTTTTTTAGAAAGTTAAAGGGGTGTTTGGGTCAAGGGTTAAAAGTGGATCAAAATTGGTTTTTAACCATTGGGTCACCTTGACTTCTTTTGGTCAGCCTTACGAAGTTATTTTTCAACTGTTTTTAAGAAATTTAAGTTTGATTGGTTGTTTTTGAGTGTTATCTAAGTGGTATGCAAAACTGTGTTGACATAGTTGGCACCTGCTCATTTGATTCTAGTTTCAAATCAGGTTGTAGATTGTTATGAGTTTTATTTGTGTTCTAAGTATTAGTAAGTCCCTTTCATTCTACTTGTGTATTACAAATATGTCACGATTTGGTTAAGTAAACTTTAGTTTCAAATCTGCCTTTTTCAAATCCTATTTTCAGCAGCTTTAAATTGATTTTAGTTTTTAAAAATTTGTACACAAGCTCATTGGGAGCTTGTGTCCATCTGTTTTAACTTCTTTTTCATTTTAAAGCTTATTAGGTGGCTTATTTTTAAGCAAAAAGTAGGCTTGTGACTGTTTTTCAAACAGCCTTAAGCTCAAAAGCTCAATTAGCTTATTTGAGCTTGTGGCTTATTGTTTTTGCTTATTTCTTGCTGCATTAGGTGTATTAGGTTAGTTTAAATAGCTTTTTAGGATTCTTAGCTTATTTTGAGCTTATTAAAGCTTATTTCATAATCTGTCAAAGCCACAAAGGCTCCCCTGGTGCTGAAAGATTAATAAGCCACTCTCTGGCTTATTTTGTGGCTTTCAATTATTGCTTTTTGATTTTTTATGCTTAATTTTCTTGCTTATTCATCTGTGTATGCTCATTCCCCTAATTGAATTGCTTATTTTCCTTAAAAGGCCAAAAAGATAAAGCAATTGTGCCCTTGGAAATCTGCCTGTGTTAGCTTTTTAATAAGCCTTTTCATTGCTTGTTCCTTGTTCAAGTTAGTTATAGAATGCTTTTTCTTATTGTCTTTTATGTCCTCTTTTCCTTGTTCTAATTTATAGGTTCTTATTAGTTTGTCTGAGGGCTTAATTTTAAGTCCCAAGGTACCCCTTTGTCTGTTTTTAGCTAAATTCCATGTCAGTAGCTTAATAAGCTCTTTCAAGCTTATTTTTCTTTCTTCTTGCTTAATTCATCATGAATTTGCTTATTTGCTTAGTTTAGTTTCATTTTAGCTTACTTGCATCTTTTGTAGCTTTTTCAAAATCCAAAAAAGAAAAAAAAATAAGCCTTAAGCTTTCTTAAGCCATTCTGCCAACTTTAAGCCCGTTTTCCAGCTTATTTATAAGCTTTTACAAAAAGTCGTAGTTAAATAAAATGCTTATTAATAAGCCCTTTTTAAGTTTATAAAAAAAATTTTGAAAAAAAAAATATTAAGGGGAAGGCCAAAGCCCCGGGTGAGCAAGGCTCGAACCCGGGACCTCAAAGCCCTCAACCCTTTATAAACCCAACACCACTACCGCTGTGCTACAATAGCTCATCCGGTAGTGGATTGTTGGATTTATTATTTAAGGGGGTTTTGCCCCAATTGCTTTATAAGCTGTTGGGCTTATTTTGACAGCTTATTTGATAAGCTGGTCAAGCCAGCTTATTTTTCTTAGGACCGTCACACTTTCAAGTATTTTTTGTAAATTTTTCAGATTTTTATAAAATCTTTTAGTATTTTTTATAATTTATTTTCTTTTTAAACTTTAAAAAATCATAAAAAATAAAATAATAATCAGAAAAATATAAACTTTTTTTTTAAATTTTCTTTTGTCATATATTTTGTAGGAAAAATGTTAAAACTTCTGTAGGGTTAATTTTTAAAAAATTTAATTTCTAAAGAACGGGTTTTGTCCGGGTTTTTGTTTTGACTCGTTTTTGGGTCAAACGACCTCCGTTTTTAGTCTAGTTTTTTTTAAACTTCGTTATTTGTCCTTTAGAATCTATTTTAGCTTTTAAATTTGTTCTAGGGTTTAATTTGCAAAATTTAGGTTTTTGACCCTGGTTTTTCATGCCCGTTTTAGGATTTAAGTTATTTAGCTTTCGTTTTTAGGTTTTATTAATTTATCCCCCCCCCCCCCCCCCCCTTTTTGCATTTAACTAGTGGAATAGAAAACCAAATCTTATCCTTGTCATTATTCAAACATCGTTATCAATTCCGTCATTCGATTTTCCATTCAGCCTCGTGGGACATAACGACCGGGAATATCAAAACTTCCGGACACATATATATTTTAAATTTGTGAACATTTGACCAATCCTTGGCTAAAGGTAATTGGTTGAGTGTTTGATTTCATATTATATATATATTATTGATGAATCAATTTTTGGCGCCGTTGCCGGGGAGGCTGTAAAAACGATTATCGTTACGTTTGACAATTTGTGTTTGAATCTGTGAATATTTTCTTCTATAAAAATATAAAAAGTACAAAAATATTTTTTATTTTATTTTATTAGTATAATTATCATAAAACAAAAGAAAAACCAAAAATATAAAAACATTGTCCATAAAAAAGAAATAAAATTCACAAATTGGTAAAAATACCAAAATATAATATTCTCAATTGAGGTATTATCATAATAACTTCCGGTGAACTTGTTGGTTCCCAACTCGAACAAAAGATTTAAAAACTTGCCATTTGTGTCTCTTACGACGTACGGCTCCCTTCGAAAGTTAAAACAAATAAACAGGTGGGTCATAGGGGGTTGTTCCGAGGAACTACGACCCGAAAGGAGAAATAAGCTTCGCGCTATTCCTACTCCTCCGCTCACCTGTGCGTTTATCTTTTTGAGAGCTACCGTGAAGTAAGTAGATTATTTGGTTGAAGTTGTCCTACCTCATTGTCCGTTAAAACTCATTGTGAATAAATCATTGAAAAACCAAAAAAAAAATTAGTGTAAATTTTCTTTGTATATTTCTATTTTGTGCATGCGCACTCGTTCTCAAGCCCGTAAACGTCGACAACAACAAGTCCGACAAACTTCTGTTGAATCACCCAATCTTGAGAAACCAAATAACAACCAAGAACTTTTCAATCCTCCCATAGCTACGATGGCCGATAATCGTACTATGGCTCAATTGCTCGAGGCACCCATCGAGGGTTACGAGGATGCAATCGTTGTTCCCGAGATCAACGCGAACAACTTTGAGATCAAGCATGGCCTACTTAATCTTGTTCAAAACAAGCAATTTTTTGGACATGATAAAGAAGACCCACATGCTCACATCCGATATTTCAACAAGATCACTTCTACGATGAAGTTCTCGAACGTCCCGAGTACGTCGGTTAAGCTTATGCTTTTCCCATTTTCCCTCGAGGGAGCAGCCCGACTTGGATTGACCCAGACCCCTCGTATCGGTTCTTTACATGGGATGATCTAGTGTCGAAATTCATTACAAATTCTTTCTCCTTTCTACAACGACAAATCTTAGAAATGAAATCACGAGGTTTCAGCAAAGATTTGACGAACCTTTTATGAAGCCTGGGACAGCTTCATGTCTTTCTTAGGGCATGCCCGCCATATGGGTTTCGAAATATGCATCAACTCGATAACATTCACTAATGCCCTTAAACTCAAATGATCAGATTATTGAATTCCGCCGCGGGGGTGGAAACTTTTGGATTAAAATGCCTGGAGACATGTCTAAAAAATCATCGAGAGACAAAATCACAAAGTTCGTAATTCACTGAAGCAAAAACCGTGTTGCTAAAGTTGAGTAAAAGCACTTTCCACCTCCGGAATCTCTCCCGATGTCTCCGAACTCAAAGATATGGTCAGAGCATTGCTCCTTGATAAGAAAAATCAATCCCAAGCTCCCGCTCACCAAACTCCCACTCCCGTAAAAGCGGTCGAGGAAAGTTGTGTGACTTGCGGTGGAGCTCATTCGTATCAAAGTTGTCCCGCCACCGATGGCAACGTTTATCATGACAATATTCAAGCTTACGTTTCTCAAGCCGCCGCGGCTAATTTCAATCAAGGAAATACCGGTGCCCGACCTCCAATGGTTGCAAACCAAATTCGACCTCCCGGTTTTCCTCCTATGCAAAACCATCAAAACAACCAAAATCGGGGGATCAATTTCAACCAAAATCGGGGGAACAATTTTAACCAAAATCGGGGAAATAATTTCAGTCAAGGACCAATTTATCAACCCCCGAGTAATCAACCCCCAGCTTATCAAGCTCCCGTTTACCAAGCTCCCGCTCCTCAAACACAAGGTGTGTCTAAGACCGATTTTGATAGCTACGTAAAGGCTAATGATGCGGTTATGAGGAATATGCAAAACCAAAATCAAGTTTTGCAAAACCAAGGTCAAAACCTGCAAACTCAATTGAACAACTTGGCTACTTCGAATCAAAGGCTTGAAAGTATGCTAGGTAACTTTATCAAAATGAATACCGCCTCTACTTCAGGTTCGGGAACTCTCCCGGGTAACACCGTTACTAACCCGAAGGAGGATTTGAAAGGTATCACCACCCGGAGTGGTGTTGCTTATCAAGGACCCACTTCATCTTCTTCTCCGAAAGTGATGAATCGTGATACCGAGGTTACAAAGGACACGATGCTTCCTACTAATAACGGAAGCACCGAAGACGTCCAACCTCCGGTTATTCAAGTCCAATCTCAAAATCCAACTTCCGAGCCCGTTGTTGATCCCGTTAGTGCTCCTTTTCTGTTCACGTTTGTAAACAATTTGCTTCATTCAAAGTTTAAAGCATTTAACACTGTCATGATACTCTGACAAAAGATTTCTCACTATAATGTTGACAACTTGGCTAGCCTTGCGCGCGCGATAATGACAATAAAGACCTCAGAAAGCTTTTAGTGTTCGTAATTTTCTTGAAATCTCATGTTGATAAGCTCGATTTTACATTATAATACGCTTTAATAAGCTCATTGAAGCTTATACAAGTTAACAAGTTCATTTAAGTCAAAGTTAGTTTAAAAATCAGTCAAATTACTTAATTTTTTCATTCAAATCAAATATAATATTCCTAGAAGTTTAATGCTCATTCATAATATGTGAGAAGTTTTGTGATACTAAGTAACTTGATATTCAGAACTCGAATACAGATGCTTATACTGTTCAGCTAAGTGCTCTTGGTCTAGAGGCTAGGAGCCATTAGGACATTGATTTTTAAGGTCATTCACTCAACAGGAGTGGCCTAGTGTCTGAGATTACAAAAATTCAGGTTTCACTCTCTATTTTTCATTTTAGCATTTGAAGCCTATTCTAGATGCTTATTGTGAATTCAGTTGTGCTTATTCCTTATTAAAGTTTGTTTAGTTGATCATTAGTTTTATCTGTTTTTAATTTTCCATTACTAATTCTAGCTAAATAATCCTCTTGGTTGAATCTGTTCTTACTAGTGTTAAATACTTAGCTGAGTAACTAGTGTTTTTTAGAACATAAGCCTTAGATTTTATTGTTTAGATAGCTTAATTAGTTGAGTCTAAGACTGAGTAGATAAAAGGATTTAGCAGTTTTAGTTTTAAAATAGATTTCAAATAAAATTCAGTTAGGACAGTATTTGTTAAGTAGTGTTTGGTACAAGGTGTTTTTGACTTTAAAAGTCAAACAGGATATTGTCAAAATACTTTAGATAGTTGAGATTTTCAAAGTTTTCAAGTTTTTAAATAGTTTTGAAAGTTAGATTGTAGATTTTCAAAACTTAAAGCTTAAAAAGCTTTTGCTAGCACCAGGACAACTTAAAGTGTTAAGTAATTTTGGAGTTAAGTGATTCACAGCATTTTAGTATTCAATTTGGGATAATATAAGCTTAGAAACATTTAGATAGTCAGTTTATGAGTTCTAAACTTAGAGTCTTAGCCTGCATTTAAGAATTAGTCAAATACATCAGCATTAGCAGTGGTAACTCAGTTACCACTGCTGATTCTCATCATTTTTCTAGCTACCTTTTAGAACTTGTAAGTAGGTGATAAGAACTTAGCCTTAAGCAATTTAGTAGTACTCTATTAGCTTTATATAGATCATCTTTTAATTTTCATTTTTAAGCTTTAGACTAGCTCTAATTTTCCTGCAAAAGTTGTATTAGCAGCAACAGAAATTTCAAGGATTTTCTTTGGAATCACTTTTAAGCACTAATTAGTAGTAGTTAGAATCTGAGCTTTGAAGCTTAGTTAGTTTGAATGTAGATCTTGCCTTTTAGCTAAAAAGTTCTCTTTATTGCTTATTAGGATAGATTTAATTAGCTGTTAAGATTAGCTTATCTAGGAAAAATCTTATTTTAGTTGATTAAGTGTTCTAGATTAAATTCCTATTTTCTAGTTGTTTATTCCAAAATCCTTTTATCTAGGTTTCTTCTATATTCATAGTAGAGCTTATTTTCAAAATTCCAGTTTCTAGAATTTAGATTTGAGCTAATTAGCTTATTAGGAATTGCTTAATAACAGTCATCAAGCCTGAACCTTCACTTTTTAAGAGCAAATTTCTTGTTAATCTAGTTTTCTTTTAGCTTATTTCTTTTTAGAGATCTTTAGTACACATTATAAGCTTCCTGTAGTATCTTTTGGTTTTTACTTTCATTTAGTATTAAGCTAGAAATAAGCCAAAGTTTAGAAAAGTTAAAATTTCAAAGAAACCTCATAGTTACTGTAGCACAGTTTAAAAAGTTAAATTTCTTGCTTATTCAGTAGTTAAAATGTCAAAGTGCTTTTATTAAAGTTGTAGTAGATAAGCTCAGGTGTAACTTTTCTGTTTTAAGTTTTTGCTTATTTTTACTTTTGTAATAAGCTAAATTTTGTTAAGTCGTAGGGTTTGTTTGGTATTTTCTCAATAGTTAAGGGTTTTCTGTTTTCACTATAGTGTAAATTTCTTTTAATTTCCCGACCTACCTGCTTTCATCTTTGGCATTTTCTACCTGTTTTTAGGTTTAAATAAAATAGTATAATATTTTTAATATTAGGTTTAATAAAAAAAATTAGGGTTTATGTTTTAATAGCAAAATTAGGTTTCAATTGATTAGTAAATTGAGCATTTTACTATCATAAGTTGTTCTGCAACCTTTTTAGTAGTTAAGTATATTTTTCTTTATTTTTCCTAATTAAATTTGTTATTTTCTATAGTAATCTAATATGTTTTAGTAATTTCTTTTTTTAGGAAATTCATAGAAAAATACGAAAAAATAGTAGGAAAAATCTAATTCTTTTTGTTATAATTTTTATTTTTATTCTAGTATTTTGAAAAATAGAAAAGTAATTTTTTAGTGTTAATTTTTAGAAAACGTTTATTTTTAGTTAATTTATTTTTCTTTAAAAAATTCATAGAAATTCAAAAAATAGCTAAAAAAAATTCTAATTCCTGTTCTAAAATTGTATCTTTTATTTTTTTTGATTTTTAGGTATAAAGTTTGTTAGTATTAGTGCATTTAGAATTTTAAATTTAGTTTTAGTCACATTTTTAATTCACGGTTGTTAATTTTTCGTATTAGTTAAACCTTTTTTTATTCTTAAATCGTTTTTATATTGTAATTGAGCTATTATATTCGTAGTGTAATTTCAAAATTCAAAGAAAAAAAAAATCCTTTATCCATTTTTGACTCGATCTGAATTATTCCCGAATTTTCAAGTCACGACTTCGTTGGATACGACCGGATGAAAATACTTCGGTTAAAAATATACGTATTGTGTTTTCTTAAGTGAGATTTTACTTTTATGATTCTTGTTTGAGAAGTAAATTTGAAAAGAATAGTCACGCGGATTTTTATACTATACTTTACTAAAATTTGACTAGTGCTGTACACAGTACCAATCTTTACTTTAAATATTTATATATATATAAATATTATAATATATTATTTATATAATTATATATATTATTTATTATATATATATATTATTATATTATTATATATATATATATATTATATAAGAAAATAAAAAATAAAATAGAAATGGAAAATATTTTTGGATTTTTTATGAAGAAAATAGAATAAAATAAAAGTATTTTTGGTATTTTTAAAATTTTTATATAAAAGAAAATAAAATGGAAATAAAAAATAATTTTGGATTTTTATTTTTATAAGAACGAAATTTAACTTTCAAAAGAGAAAGGATCTTCAAGGCATTTACTTCGAAACAAAACGTAGAAATCGTATAACTCTCCCCGGCAACGACGCCATTTGATAAAACGTTCAAACGCGTGTTGTAATAATATATAGTATTTCCCGTTAGATAAGAAAAGTACTTTAGAAAAAGTAATAGTCTATCTTCCGAGTGTCGTATCCACGGCGAGAGATGAACTAAAATCCATGTTAATGTTTTGTTTGATGCTCGAATATCAAAAGTCTTTGTTTTTGTTTTAAAACTAATTAAATCGATAAACTAAATTATACTAATTAACAAATAAGCTAGTAAGATAAAGAATATAAAGAAAGATATACTTGTTAAGTAAAAGTGATTAGATCATTAAGTGTGAAGTTTTAGATCTTAATGACGAATTAATATCCATCTAATAAATCGATTCCTCAAAACGTTGGCTTAATATTGAAAACGACTTTTTATCGAGAAATTAATTGCTAATTTAATGCCTACTTAATCTTAAAGCTTTTGCCCGTTCGACTAAATAAAACACTAAACTAAATAATTTTTGCAAATTATTTATCACTAATCACTTATTAAATTTCACACCTAATTCACTAAACCCCAATTTACTTAACAAGCATAAAAATAAACTACTCGCTATGCATGACAATCAAATAAACAAAGCTAAATATTTTATACTAAAGTTACACTAATTAATTGAAAAAAGATAGAAAAAGGAACCGAATTGAAGAGCCGCAAATAAACGAATACCACCCGATTTATTTAGCTAGAGAAAATAATCAAATTCGGTCTAGCTAAATAAACCCGTAAGCTCCGCGCCTCATGAATTGACCGGTACCAAAGTTGAAACAGAAAACAAATAAACTAACTGTTATCATAAAAAAACAATTAACAATTTAAATTGCTACTTTCACTAAACTACTTTTATTAAACAACCGGCCTTTAGATCAATTTCTAAATCCTAAATCTGTTTTCAAGTCCAATATGAAAACCAACGTGGCCCAAGGTGATTGGCAACCCAATAATCAAACATGTCCCAAATCAGATTCTCAATTGTGGGCTAGCAAATTGGGCTGGGGACAAATTGGTAATAAAAATCAAAAAACAAACTAACTAGGAAATTTTTTCTAAATTTACTCAAAATTAAGCACTACAAATTTGGAACTTAAACTAGGAAACGTTTTCTAAGTTTACTCGACAAGTATTAAAAGCTATCAACAATAAGTCAAACAAAGTCGAAATAAGCACTAATTCTAGACCGCAACCATGATAAACCAAATAAGCTAGATCGAAATATTAGCTTGCAAAATATAAGCTTAAACAAAAACGAAATAGCTAATACACAACTAGTTCGAGTTATGATATAAGCTAAGAAAAGAAAATAGTATCAATAAGCTAAACGAACAGCTTATTCAAAAATAAGCTAAAACCAAAAGCTTACTAAGAACTTTTAGAATGAAGCTTATAAAAGAACAAGTGCACAAAAATAAATAAGCTAATAAATAGCTTATCTAATTCGTTACTTATTGTTTAATAAGCTCAGCCGATAAGCTGTAAAATAAGCACTAGGATAAGCTTATTATTCAAATAAGAAAGAGAAGAAAAGAATAAGGAGATAAACCAACACAATAAGCACTTTTGAACACCAATTCTTATTTCATAATAAGCTCAAAAGTACAATAAGAAGATCCAATAAGCTCACATTAAGCTGAAATCTAACTACAATAAGCTAAAAATAACAAAAAAAAAAAAAGAACAAAAAAAAAAAAATATCAAAAAAAAAAAAAAAAAATGAAATAAGCTAAAACTACACAACTACATCCTAAAATCTAACTAAACTAATCCCCCACAGGTGAGCTGCTCTCATTGTTCTAGCTAGCCAAAAGACGGGGGGGGGGGGGGGGGGGTTACTGCTATAATTTTGCTTAAATACTGCAATCATAAACTACGCCAATCATTGAGCCTTTGTGAATTCTGATATCTCGTCAGTAGATCCGGCATTAAAATGCACCCCACGGTCCCTTTAATTCTGCTTCAAACTAAAGCATATATACTTTCTCGTTCACCTTTCGCATACAGAAATGACAATAAATAATCAATGACACGCTTGGGTTTGATTGCTGAAAGGAAGCAAAGTGGATGTCACATGTTGTTTGTTTTGATTTATTTCTGTGCATGTGACATCTCATTGCAAATTTCCTGGAATACATTTGAAGTTGGGCCTTGAAGGACTAGTGGGCCGAGTATATGATTATTTTTTTAGGCTTGGCTTGTTACATTTGGACTTAAATAAGTATGGGTCGGTCTGACCCATATAAATGGTGTCGGGCCGGTCCAATAAGAGATGTAGGCACCGTTGGAACCGTAATTTCGCGCTCTCTCCAATGGCATGCTCAGGGACTTTTCACGACTTTGTCTTGATCTTAAATATTAAGCACTCTTGATCGAAACAAACCCGTAAATACCCGTTTTTTGCTTAGTATTCAATCCGTTTTACCTGCAAGACATAAAAATAACAACCAAACATATTTGCAATATAATTAAGCATATTTTAGTATTTTTAGTCCGATTAATAGTGTTTTACGGGGTTATAATGATGTGTGTTTTAACACACATCAGGCGCCAGGATGCAGAGCGCCTTATCCCTAGTCCTCCCACCCATAGACTCATCATTGCCTCTTGTGACCCAATATCTAAACCATAAAAGATGTCGTCGTTTGTAACCATGGCAGGTGATACACTATACTATCAAAAAGAAAACCAAAATAAGATAGAATCACACAATGGGCCGGGCAAAGGAGTTGTGCCAACAAATGGGTAAATCGGCTGCCCAAGTCTAGAACGACATAAAAATGCGTTTAAATGACACACATACGTATTTATGTTTTCAAACATATATCACAATTATATATAGCAATAGAAGCTGAGAATAAAACAAAATGCAACCATTTCTATACATATCATGATAAGTTTGCTTTGTGCTATTGCAACTATACCATGAAACATGCACACATATTGTTAACAGTTCTGGAAAGGAAAGTGAATCAGGAATATAGTTTCATTCAATATGGCTTCCCATGTGAGTTTGGCCTTTGCACTCTTCTTTTAAATGATTATGTTGGGGACTTTGTCTTTCAATGTGGCTATATAAGGAAGGCCATATGCCTTTCCATTCTCATACTATAGCTGTAAAACTTACATCTAAAATAAGAGAAACAATGGCAAGGCTTGTAAGATGTGATGAGCTCTAAGAGGCTGCCAACTCGCCGTACTGGGAAGGCATGCTGATCTTGTACAGTCGCATGTCGATTATTGAAGATTGCAGGCTCATGAGAGAGATCAACATGGTGTGTGGAGAGGTTGCTAATGTGGTTCAAGAGAGGGGTTATTTTCTTGAGAAGCTGGACATGTTCGCGGGGAGGGTTGTTCCAGAGAAGACGGTTGAGTTTCTGAAGGAGATTCAAGGAAAAGATAGGCAAAAGATGTTACAGTTGCAGATCTTGGGTAGGGAGACGGAGCTGAGGGCGCGTGAGAAGGATCTCTTTATTGAGAAGCTAAAAGGTGTCATCGCGTTTGTAACAATCCGCATTTTCACGTTATTTTACGCTAATAAATATTCAACTATTTATTTTAAACTTTTACGCGTTCACTTTTAATTTTCAACGTTTAGTTAAATCGCGTAAACTAAAAATCGTCAATCAACGTAAACCGACATCAAACAAATAAAAGTTTACATCAAAAAAGTGTTATATAATTATTACGAAGATAATTTATGACTTTTCACTTTTTATTTTTATTGATTACGTAAAACGTTTATGTTTCGCAATAAAATACATTTACGCATGCACGGAAACACAAATACCCATTGATACTTCAACAAATACCCACAATTATACCCAATACCCACAAAATTATACATTCTTACAAATAAATAACCATGACCGGTTACAAGCTTTCAAACACAAATTAAATAATACAAATTTACTTCTAAAAATAATGCATGTGCTTATGTACCACTTTCTTACACAAGACTTCCCTAATTACATATAACCAAGCTCATTTACTCCTTCTTTGTACTCTTAGATGTGGCCTATCCTAGGGAGGAGAAGAGCACATGTACTCTTGTCATAAAACCACTCTTAACCCATGGTTTTGCTAGAAACTTGCTAAGTTCTTCCACTATAAATAAGACCTCAAAGTGTAAGCCTCATAAACACATTTCACTTGCTAAAAATCACAAAAACACTCTCTTGTTTCTCTTATCAACCCACGGCTTAAAATTATATTACAACAGGTTTTATAGTTTTCATTTTTACCAAGAACACAAGTATACAAATTGATATTTAAGGTATATTAAGGTTATTTCAAGACTTGGGGTTCAAAGATCTAGGGTGTTCAAGAAGTGATAACTAGGATTTTAATAAGGATTTAGGGTTGAAGAACTAGATTAGATTGTGTTCATTATCATCATTAATTCATTCTAGGTCTAACATAAACCCCAATATTTTATAATTATTTCATTTTTTTCATATTTTACATAATTGTTATATTGTTAATCACCATTTAGTATTTAATTTATAAGTTTATAAATAAATAATTATGAGGACATGTTATTTGGACAAGAATGATGACCATAAATTTGAGGACATAAAGTATACACAAGATGTGTTATTAATTAAATTAGAGGACTTATAATAATTTAATTATGTTAAAACATTATAATACATTTTATTACTTAGACCTTTAGGATTAAGTATGATAGACATAAACTTGAGACTAAAGTCTACCACAGATGTGTAATTAAAATAAATTAGAAGACTTGTAATAATTTAATTATGTCAAAAGTTTATAAAACAAACTTTATAAAACAATAATTACAACAGTTTATATAACTGTAAAACCTATAGATTTTAATAAAATATTTCCACCTAAGATTCAATTAGTACATTTTATGAGAATCCCGTGCATATAAAGAACTTAAAAAACAAAGCTATAATGAGAAAGTTATGAATTTTTTAAGATTACGATAATTAAATATATACAAGTGTTTTTATAACAAAGTAATTTTTATAAAAACGCTACTGTATTGAATTTGAGACTAAAGCATATTAAATTTGTATTATATAAGATCATCTCAATAGGAAACCGTGGGTATAAAGAACACAAAAAACGGAATTAAATGAGTTTTGCAAGATTTCAAGTTATAAAAATAATTTTATAAATAGTTTGAATAAACTGTGTCGGAATAGATTTTCATAAAATCTGTAAAAATATATAAATTTTTTATTATATTAGATCATCTCAATTGGAAACCGTGCATATAAAGAACTCTAAAAATGGAATTAAAACGAAGGAGTTAAGAGTTTTGCAAGATTTAAAGTTATAAAAATAGTTTTATAAACAGTTTGAGTTTACTGTTCCGACACATATTTTTATTAAATCTGTGAGTGTTTTATTTTGATAGATTATCTCGTCACGATTTCATACATATAAAGAACAAGTGAAACGAAGTTAAAATGAGTAAGTTATGAGTTTTTAAAGATTTCGGATAAATAGAAATTGCAAAAGCTAATTAATTTTTATAAACAATTTTTTACATTTTTATAAAAAAATACAACCAAGCTATTAACAATTTAAAATATAGTTTACGAGTGTTTTCGGATCCGTTTGAACTATAAAAACCTTAAGAAATATTGTAGTAAGATTTATATAATATTTATATTTATATGCGTTTTTGACTTTATAAATATTATTTTTATAAAAAAATTAAACCATTTATATAATATCATTATATAAACAATAAAAATACTAAATCAAGTATTACTAACAAATAATGAATTATTGGACAAAGGTAATATTTTTACAAATGCATATACTTGGACATTTAATTAGCAAGCGTGACTTAAATATTGTTTCAACTTTTATAAATTAAACAAAAACTAATAGGTGGTGATACAACTCTATAACTTATGATGTTGTATTTATATTAAATACATCGTACTTATACGACCTATAATTAATTAGGTTGCATTTCGGATCGTTTGCGACGATTACTTTGTTGATTTTGCGATAATCACTTCTTTCACTAGAGGTGAGTTTATAGCCCCTCTTTCACTTGTTTTACATTACTTTACAAATCTCGGAGGAGAATACATGCTCATTACAATTTGTTTACATATTCTTTTACAATCTCTTTTACATACTCTTTTACATACTTGATTTCGTTTACAACTGGGTTATCTACTCGTTTACATACACATTTACAAAACTGTTTACATATTCATTACAAACTCGTTACAAATTTGTTACACACTCATTTTTCATATCTCGCGGTGGGATACAATACTTGTTTTCACTCATGGACGCAACAAATTTACTTTGATTCAAATGATTACGGATTAGCTTAAGTTTCATGAACTGTTAATTACTCGGAGGGTAAGCGCGAATGTTATACGATAGATCTATTTGGGATTGACAATCCCCGTTCGGGTGATTAGCTCTCACTAGTTTCAGCACACTCATGAACTCTTACCGTGACTTGAATGAAGTGGCATACATACAAGTTTACGCCGCAGTTTCATGAACTTAGGGGTGACATCGTAATCACACATGATGACTATTGTATTAGATACAATGGTCATGCATACTTTACAAAAGCTTTGGTCCAACTATACTTAACTTTTTGGTGACTACTGTGTGGGATACAATAGTCATACACATCCTTGATTCCAACTTTTATACTTACATTTTCGTGACTATTATAAGGATTGAAATAGTCATATTCTATATTCATAATTACATTTTTGGTGACTATTATAATGATTGAAATGATCACATACTCTTTACAAATCTTTGATCCAACATTTATGCTTACAAAAAAAACCTATGAAGTCACCAACTTTATGTTGACACTTTTAAGCATATTTTTCTTAGGTGAATAAGATGCTTGTCATAACTGATGTGCATTAGAGTCTAAAATTTACGAGATTTCTTTTCAAACGACACGTTTAGAGGTCGTTCTCTCGCATCTTGTACAAAGGTACTCATGAAGTAGCTCTCCCGGACATAATTCCGCTGCGACCCAATTTGGAGGTGTTACA
The DNA here is from genome assembly GCA_026074375.1 of Tanacetum coccineum. NCBI lineage: Eukaryota > Viridiplantae > Streptophyta > Magnoliopsida > Asterales > Asteraceae > Tanacetum > Tanacetum coccineum. Next base: position 20,937 of record BQNB010108687.1, read on the forward strand.
CCATTTTAAACGTGATGCTGCAACTGCGTATGTGTAGCTTGTTTAAGGTGTGTCAATTAAGGGCGATTTAGTCTGTCTGTACCTAGTATGGGTCTTTGTCTAATCATGTTGTCTTGTGTATGTTTCAAAGCTTTCTAGGAGGGTCGGCGTAGTGTCTGATGTGTGCCGTTTGTGGTGGTCTGTATGATATGTCTTTAATCAATGTTTATATTTGTGTTATCAGATGTTTTATAAGAAATCTAATAAAGCATTTTTGAAAGCAAGCATAAAATGTTTAAAGTGGCATTCACATATAGACTATCATGTTGTGCAAAACAGGTATTTGTTTCAGCAATGTCAAAATCACTAAGTTAGTTCAATGCTAGTTTGATAGCATAGTTAATATGCGCCTTTATGGGTTGCAACGCGGCTGTTCAGCATTGCTGTTGAGCAAAAAGACACACAACTCAAAGGCCCTTACCTTTAATCACCTTTTGGCTTCTTTGAGGTGGCAAATGGATGCACAAAAGCGCCCTTTTGCTGATGTTCCTTTTACTTTTATTTCGATTATGTCTTTTTCAATGTGCTGATATTGCGGTGCAGCCATCGACGGCGATGTTCCTGTTTTACATGGTCAGTTTGTATGCATATTGGTGTGAGCGTATTGTTTATTTTTTAAAATACTCAATGCAATGAAAGCGTTCTAACCTGATATTTCTTCCTGATGCACTTGTTCCTTCATAAGCTTTCTTTTTTTGGAAAACAACATCCAATGTGAAATTTGTTACAGTTGAAGATGTGTTGAAATGGATCTGGAAAACATTTTGTTGGCCTTCTGTGGCTAAAATTTATAGGGGTGTTATCCGTGGATCTGCTGGTCTGTGCTTCTCCACCAGTTCTTGACATGTATAGCATGTGACATCGTGAGAAGCAGGAGTAAAGAAGGTCAGAGGCGCTGTTGCAGACTCGTCTGAGTAAACCCCTTGAAATTATACATGTGGATTTGGTATAAACTAATTGTTTTTTTAGTTTTACCTATTGTGAATATGGATTTGTTGGAAGGTTACGTGTAAGCCGGCCTAGGCTGTGGCCCGTGATCCATACAACGGTAGCTTCCGTCTTCCTCATTGGATTTTTTAATGCACTGGCCATAGGATATGTAATACCAGTCTTTGTTGGTGTTGATGCCCGTGATTGTCGCTTTACTTGAAAATCTTACCCCCTGTCACCATTTAAACATGAGGTTAGGTATTGTGTAATTTTTATCTGTATCTTTGTTTTACAGGCCGTGAAGGACTGACCTTGTAGCTATCTAGATTCTGTTTGAGAAGAGTTTTCAGTGGGAATCTGTTCCTAAGCTTTTCTTTCTCAAGGTCTTCAAATAGAATCTTGCAAATTCAGAGAGGGGGGTTCAGTTTGTAGCTGTTTTATATCGAACACCGTCGATTATTTTTTTTGTTTTTCGAATATCTGTTTGAATGGCATATGAACTTGAAAGTTTTAGTCTAAGCTGCGTACTCTACACGTGATTGTTCGGCCTCTGGAATGGTGGGGTTTAGATAATAGTAGGTTGCATGGGAGGCTGCCAGCTGGTAATCTGTAATGACAATGTTCAACATGGTGGTTAAGAATTTTAATGTTACATATAAGGATTATATCTTGTTTTTAAGGTTAATGAGTTACCTCTGTATTTTGACATACGACATGAACTCACAGTGATTATGACGGGCTGTTCCATCGTTTCAAGTAGCGACCTAACAAAGTTTTCTGCCATCTCGTCCCACATGGTGAATTCAATGACGTTGCCACTGTCAAGAAGATACACTTATTAGAGAAAGAGACTTTTTTTGCATGTTCTTTGTTAAGGGTGTTTGTTGTAAAATGGTTGCTCACTTTAGGTTTTCAATGTCTATCTTCCTGCGCACGTTCTGACACTTGTTCGAATCTCCTCGTGGTATGATATCACCGACAGACCTGACGCACCCTATATAAT
>BQNB010108688.1:2522-22908 GCA_026074375.1 Tanacetum coccineum
ATATATCTTGTGCTATTGATCTTGAAGTAACACGCCCCAGACCCTTATTCTGCTATGACCCAATTTGGGGGTGTTACAGAATCCATGTTAAAGATCATTGCATCGTAGAAGGATTGAGCATCAAATCTAGTATATTTCTGCATACGCGCTTTTAATTCTGAATTGAAAGCATTTTCAAACGTTGTTCTGAGTTTTGTCAAAGTAGTCTTGCAATCAGTCTGAGAAATTATTTCTTTGGTAAGATGTTGTTCTAGTAAATCCAAGTCTTGAGAGAATGTTCTCTTGAAGATAGGCATGGTACCAAAATCTTGTAAAGTATCTGTGAGAAACTTTAATTGTGACTGAGTTGCTCGAAGACTGTTCATACATTTAATTCTTGAAAGTTGTGTCTTCTCTTGAACTTTAGAAATTGAACACGAAGAAACTATGTCATTCTGAAGAACACTTGATGTTTGAGTTGGCAAATTGGTATTGGTATTTGACATTTTGATGTTGTGAATGGATATCGGATCTTAAGTAGGTAAAGTGATTGTTGTTGTGGATTGAAATCAATTAATGTTCACGGGATTTTACAAGTCTATGATTTAAACCGTAAAATGAATCGACTTTTACGGGATTTTACTAAATCAAGAAAAAAACGTGAATGAAAAATTAATTGTTGTTAGTGAAATCACTGTTGAAATTGAAGTACGTGAGCTTTTGTAACGATTAATGAGCTAAAAATGATGACATATGTTGTTTAATTATGATTTGGTTTGGTTGAAATGAGTTAACGTAATGAAGAGTCTTAGACAAAACGCAGTGAAGAATCTTAGACAAAACGCAGTGAAGAGTCTTAGACAAAACGCAGTGAAGAGTCTTAGACAAAACGCAGTGAAGAGTCTTAGACAAAACGCAGTGAAGAGTCTTAGACAAAACGCAGTCAAGTCTTGAGACAAAATGCAGTCAAGAAATGAGTTGGGCAGAGTTCCTCCTAGGCAAAACGCAGTATTGGTCTTCAAATTAGGCAAAACGCAATAGACAAATCACAACCTGTAAAATCAACCAAAACGCAGAGACAAAACGCAGTAGTCAAAACGCAGTCCCTAATAATAGACAAAACGCAATCTGCTTGAGTAGACAAATCACAATGATAGATCTCGGACAAAACGCAAAGTTGTACTTTGAGACAAACCGCAAGAACTCTAAACACAATTTGATCAATACAAAACGCAACTTTAGGAAATTTTTTGGCAGCATAACGGTTGTATTAGCTTGCAAAAGGGTCTTCAATCATGCAAATCTCAACACCAAAACACAAGAGCAAATCGCAGTCCTTTGTTGTGCAGACAAAACGCAACAATTGAGAACCAAAACGCAGAGTCTTGGGCAAATCGCAACCTTCTTGAGCAAAACGCAACAAGTAAAGACAAAACGCAGGTGTACTTTTTGGACCACAAGTCACTTTTAGGAGTCGTTTTCATCTTGTACTACTTGTCCCCTTGAAACACAAACCGCAGTTGTCTATATAAGCAAAACGCAACCAAGAAATTCACTTTTAAACAAATCGTAACTAAGAAAAATTCTTCAATCTTTCGACTAAACCACAAAATAGGCTGTAGAACCTCAATAAACGATACAAGGGCTTGTTCTAAGCATGAAAGTACCAAACTTTAACAACATAAGCCATGAAATAAAAATCAAGCCATGGTGTTTTCTTGCTTTTCTAGTCGAACCAAAACAAGGACAATAACTAGCCACGAATTCAATACAAGCAAACATTAAACACCCCTTGGCGAGTGATACCACATGTTATCCCACGATATAATCCAAACACAACTTAGGCAGAAACCGGGTCAATACATAATCTATCAAAATCACAATGATGATTGTTGATATTGAAGAAAGCCGTCATGGACCCAGTGCTGTAATACACAACCCTTCCCAGCCATTCGAGTTTCTCTCAAAAGAAACTTGTCTCATTTGTCACGGAGATACACACGTTATCTATTGACATCTCACTCTAAGATTGTTGATATTGAATAGGTGGCAGTCTGCTCCAGCCTCCGATTACTAAAACCAAAGTGCACAAATCGAGTCTAGAGCCAGAAGAGATCAAATTATAAATCTCATTAGGACACAATGTCAAAATACTCTTGTTGAACACCATAAAGTTCACAAGTTGTAACAAAGAGTCCTACGCATTATCCTTGAGATCTTGCCAGAACATCCGAGTGATACTTAAGTATTCACCGTGAAGATGGAAATCCTGCTTGAGCCAACATCAAACAAGCTCTTGGTAGGTGACTTGCAAGATTCTACATGAATCGAGCTTGTGCTAACTGGATATCGATTTTGGTCCAGTAAATGAATTGACGACTAAATCAGAAAGATAGTAACTATCTGATTCACTCTTACCGTGTTGTCTGCTTTGAGACATTCCGGTAATGAGAACTAGCAAGCATGGTGAATCTAATACATCTGTGTTAGAAGATCCTACGCTTTGAGCTGGAAACCCTGTCAAGGAGATTCTTTGAATCTACCTGATCACATGTATAGTATTTATACTATAAAATGGGAAACCAGAGGTTAATGCAACCGAACTCAAGATGAATGACAAAGCCAAATTCATCTTTTATTGCTAATAGTTTTATTTCAGGATAAGATGACGGTGTTGCAGCCTCATTCCAGTGAAGTCGGATTCATAAACCTGTTTGTGAAGTATTCTACAAGCGTGAGAAGAATTGTTGTTGATCTCTTGCATGTTCCCTTAAACAAATATTCACCAAGACCAAAAACGTCATGATACAGTATAGAAGCAGTATTAGATGGTGTGGTTGACTGTTTCTTCTACAAAATTCCGCTGTGCACTTTAAATGTCTATGCTAGAAGATCGTTCGAACTACATCAATGTTTCAGAATCTGCTCAAGATACGGATGTTGGTTTGAGGGGAAGCTGATTTAGAAACTTCGCCAAAAAGAAGTCTATGAAGAAAGCTTTTCAAGACATGTTGCATGAATTGGGGGGAAGTTAATCCAACTCATGCATACTACAATGGTTCCAGAACAAGTCAAGCCACAGAAGATCCAAGCTGGAGTACAAGTATCAAGACTAGAAGACAAAGACGTCATCTTCAGCATTGGAAGTGCCTTAGATGTCATTTTATTATGTTGTATTTGTACTTGTTAGGAACATTGTAAGTAATTATGTATGCCCACATATTGGGGGAAGATTGTTAGCCTTAAAATATGTCGGCTAATAAGGAATTACATTAGTTTACATTAGTCGGACATGCAGGGACTAGAAATGTCAAGTGTAGTAAGTAGATCGTGTCCCTGGCTATATATATCCCCTCCATACTTCCATGGAGGGGTGACGAAAAACATTTGTCTCATAAGTGTGTGTTGTTTCTCTCTATAGAAAACACACACACTCTTTCCTTTCTCTCTCTAATAAAATGGCTTACTTTTATTTTTATCCTCCCCGACCTCCGGATCGTCTTTTGTAAGTGAAATCTTAAGGTTAACAGTTTTCTAAACAAGCTGAACAGGAACTCCTACAGACTGTGAGAGAATTTCACATGTGCAAGCAGGAGGAAGGTCAATTTGTTAGCTCCTATGTTCTAAAGATGAAAAGCTACATTGACAACTTGGAGCGTCTCGGTCAACCCGTCTCTCAAAACCTTGCAGTGAGTCTTATTTTAGTCTCTCTGAATAAGGATTTTGACAGCTTCGTGCAGAATTACAATATGCACGGCATGGGAAAGACTGTAAATGAACTACATGCCATGCTTAAGCTGCATGAAGATACGCTACCCAAGAAAGATGATAATCTTGCACTTCATGCAATACGAGCAGGAAGGGTTCAGAAAAACCAGAAAAATAAACCACACAAAGCTGCTAAGGGGGGTCAAGGTAAAGGAAAGAACAAGATGGGCTATGCACCAAACAATGTTCCATTTGCTCCTAAACCTAAGACTCCTCCACCACATAAGAAAGATAACCCAACAAAGGATGCCATTTGCCACCATTGTGGTGAAATAGGGCACTAGAGGAGGAATTGTTCCGTGTATCTCACCGAGTTGATGAAAAAGAAGAAGTTATCTCAGGGAGCTAGCACTTCAGGTATTTTCACCATAGAACTCTATTCTTTCCCTAATAAATCTTGGATTTATGACACTGGATGTGGTATTCATATTTGTATTACTACTCAGGGTCTGAAGGGAATTAAGAAGCTGAAACCATGAGCTTTAAGTCTGTACGTGGGCAATGGAAACCGTGCAGCCGTTAAAGCTACTGGATCATATCATTTAGAGCTCCCTAGTGGATTAGTTATTGTCTTGAACACTTATCATTATGCTCCCTCTATTACTAGAGGTGTTATTTCAGTTTCGCGTTTGTATGATGATGGTTTTATTAACTGCTTTGATGAAAACAATGTTCTTTCAGTTTCTAAAAATAATCTAGTTTATTTTGTGGTTGTCCCAAGGGATGGTATTTTTGAAATTGATATGTCTTGTTCTAATACAAATGATAGTTCTATGTATAATGTTAGCAATAAAAGAGCCAAAATTAATTTGGACTCTTCTTACTTATGGCATTGTCGTCTTGGACACATTAGTAAGAAACGCATTGAAAAGTTACAACATGAAGGACTTCTCAATTCTACTGACATTCAGTCACTAGGAAAATGTGTTTCTTGCATGTCTGGAAAGATGGCAAGAAAACCCTATTCACATCAAGTGAAAAAGGCTAAAGATTTACTTGGACTAATACACACCGATGTATGTGGCCCATTTAAAATTGTGTCAAGGCAAGGTGCTAGCTACTTTGTCACTTTTACTGATGACTTTAGTCGGTATGGTTATGTTTACTATAATACATAAATGAATTGTTTTGAATCTTTTAAAGTGTTCAAAAAGGAAGTTGAAAAAATCAAATCGGCGAAGACCATTAAAGTCACTACGTCTGATACGTAGAGGTGAATATATGAGTCAAGTGTTTTTGGATCATCTAAAGGAGCATGAGATTATTGCCCATCGCACTCCTCTCTACACGCCACAACACAATGGTGTGTCAAAGAGGAGAAATCGAACACTGCTAGACATGGTTTAATCCATGATGAGTCAAACTACTCTACCAAAGTCCTTTTGGGATTATGCTCTTGATACTGTTGTACGCATTTTCAACATGGTTCCAACTAAAAATCGTGATAAAATACATCGAAGTATGGAAGGGCAAGCCCCTAAGTGTCTTACTTATAAAAGGTTGGGTTTGGGAGGCACTATGTTAAGCGTGATACACTTCCAAGCCTGACAAACTTGATCTGAATCTTTTAGGTGTATTCTTCGTAGGATACCAAAGGAAATAATAGGCTTTTCTTTCTACAAAGCCCTTCACGAGAACAATAGTTTTTGTTGCTCGGATTGTGAGTTCTTTGAGAATGATCTTATAGATCTAAAAGCAAGGGGAGTGTAGAAGATCTTGAAATAATTCAAGGGAAGAAGATACAATTCTTTGTAGACACTAGCTTTAAATCATGAAGAGGAAGATCAAGTAATTAAATGAACTCTAAAGTGATATCAATCAACATCAAGGTCACAAGGACACAACGTCCCAAAGAATCGATTGTGTTTATACATCGATGTGAGGAAAAATGAGTTAGGGGAATCCTTGGTGAACCCGCTAACTATAATGCTGCATGACTAGATCCCGTATCCAATGAAATGGCTTATGCAATGAATGTGAAAAGCAATCCATGAAAGACAATGATGTATGGGTCTTAGTTGAGCTTCCTCCCAATGCTAGAAAATCGTTGGTAGCAAGTGGCTTTCAAGAAAAAGACTGACATGGATGGTGCAGTATACGTCTTTAAAGCTCGTCTTGTAGCAAAGGGCTTCACTCAAACCTACAGGGTTGATTATGAAGAAACATTTTCTCCTGTTGCAGACATTAGAGCTATAAGGATTCTCATAGCTATAGCCGCGTACTATGACTATGAGATATGGCAAATGGATGTCAAAACCGCCTTCCTCAATGGACATCTTTCCGAAGAAGTCTATATGGAGCAACCTGAAGGTTTTGTAGATCCAAAATATCCTAACCATGTATGCAAGCTCAAGCGTTCCATTTATGGACTTAAGCAAGCATCTAGGCAATGGAATAAACGATTTGATGATGAAATCAAGAAATTCGGTTTCACTCAAAATCGTGATGAGCCATGTATATACCTAAAAGCTAGTGGGAGTTATATTGCTATCCTAATCTTATATGTCGATGACATATTACTCATAGAAAACAACATTCCAATGTTACAAGATGTAAAATCCTATCTTGGAAAATGTTTTGCTATGAAAGATTTAGGTGATGCTGTATATATTCTTGGAATCAAGATCTATCGAGATAGATCAAAGCGGTTAATTGGTTTATGTCAAAGCGCTTACATTGAGAAAATATTGAAAAGATATTCAATGGAAAATTCCAAACGTGGAACGATCCCAATGCAAGAGAGCTAAATTGAGTAAGTCAACAAGGTGCATCGACACCTGCTGTTGAGATACAGCGCATGGCAAAAGATTCCTATGACTAGGCTGTTGGATTATTATGTATGCTATTGAGATGTAATCATCCTGAGTTGCGTTTGCTTAAGTGCATGACAAGCCGATTTCAACAGAACCCAGGTGGAAATTCACTGGACTATGTTAAGAATATTCTTAAGTATCTTCGGAATACTAAGGATATGTTTCTGGTTTATGGTGGAAATATGGAAATGAGAGCTCAGGGTTTCTCCCGGTACACTGATGCTGGATATTTGACGGATGCTGACACTTTAAGGTCGCAAACTGGATATGTCTTCGTTCTAAATGGAGGTGTTGTTGACTGGAAAAGCACAAAACAAAGTATCTTTGCTACTTCATCTACAGATGTTGAATATATCGCTGCTTTTGATGCATCGAATGAGGCTGTATGGATTCGGAGATTCATTTCTGGGCTTGGTATTGTTCCCACAATTGAAGAACCCATAAGTATGTATTATGATAATACTGGAGCCATAGCAATCGCGAAAGATCATGGAATCACTAAAAGTGCTAGACATTTTCGCGCAAAAGTTCACTATCTTCGTGAGACCATAGAGATGGGTGATGTGAAGATTGAAAAAGTTGATACAGAAGACAACCTAGCTGACCCTTTTACGAAGGCCTTGACATATCCTAAACTGAATTAACTAAGAATATAGGATTGATACCAGCTAGTAGTCTCATGTAAATCTGTATTTAATTAGTATTTGGATAATTTGGAATTGTAAGACAGTTTTTAATTTCTGATGAATAAAGATACTTGGGATTTGTTATCATTCATATCATAACTGGTATTCTATATTTGCATGTTTAATCCATGAATGATTTAATCATTCTAAATATGTCAATTGTCGGTTAACAATATGGGAATATTGTTATGTAAGGCAAATGTGAGTGTTGGTTATATTCTTTAAATATATGGATGGTTCCCGCCAAACTCATATGTATTCACAAGGGATGCATATTGGATACCCAACTTTCGTACATTTACTTTTGGATCCATGTCATGAGTAAGATGTCGAAAATGGTTTATAAAATTGTCCTTAGACTTGAGATACAAACAAGTTTTGTATGTGTGGATATCACTCTGTGATTATAGTCCAACGCTATCCTGAAACAAGGTAGTCATAAAGGCTATTTTTCGGAGTGTATGTGAAGCAGCATCCACAACACTTGTAGTCAACAAAGGATTTGTTCCTCCAATTGATATGTGCAGAAAGATACCATTGGGCCCTCTCCAGATTTAATCAGATAAATGAATGATCGTTCCCAAAGGGTAATGCAAGATGATTCTTGATTACATTTGGTATATCTGAATTATTTCTATAACGAGAAACATAATGTTAAACTATATGGAATGACTCAGGATCCATATCCATGGTTTAATGAATATTTAAAACAACAGGGGGGTTTTGATTATAAAGCAAGAAATTTATAACCATTAAATAGATGAGTTCGATTTTTGATAACTCTTTATCTCAAAATATTTCCCTAATGTAAAAATAATTGTATGGGTTGGCTGATTTGCCAATTATAGGTATAAGTGTTATGTGCTACTCCAACTCCCAAGTGGGAGCTGTTGGATTATGGTAGTCGGATAGCATTTATACATTACGAATATGTGAGCCTATTGGGGGCATACACGTTAATACACGAAGAATATGTTCTACACTTCACAAACGTTATTAATACAAATTACAAGGACTAAACCAATTAAGTCACAAACTTGTAAAAGCTGGAAACGAATTAGTATATTCCTTAGGATCCAGAATTCGGTTTAGATAAGGATTACAAGGAAAAGGAAAGAGTTGTGATTAGGATAGGAAAGGTTTCCTAAGTATATCCTAACTAGGGATTGATGGCTATAAATACCCCTCACCCTAGATCACAAAACACACGACAGATAATTCTAAAACCCTCAAATAAATAGATTCGGTCTTCCTTGTTTTCTTTCACCACCGATTTCACAAACCCTTTTTTAAAGGGATCTTTAGTTTTCGGTTTATTCATTCATCACCGAATTCGATTAAAAGCTCAATGCTTTAATCATTCCTTCTTGATTCCTTCTAGCTTAACGTTCAAGAATTAAACACGAGGTGTTTGTGGTTTTGGTTCGAAGATTAAACCCTAAAAAGGGTTTCGGGTTGCTTAATTCGGTCCAAGTGATTTCGGTGATATTAGGGTTTTCCTATAAACCCTAATTCGGTTCGTTGGTTATCGGTTACAAGATACAAAGGTTTGTTTTGGTAATCGGTTATTATACAAAGGTTGTTTGGTTTGTGAAGTTAAGCCTAGCAAGCTTAACATATTCGGTTGACGTGATTGTGTGAGCAACCGTAGAGGCGATTTACTTTAGTCGCTTTATTCGTTTTCTTGATCAATTGGCTAAGAGGTACGTTTCTATTTACTTCTTATTATGTGTTAACCATATGCTATTACTAGATCCATCCGCTGCGTACTCGTAGCTACTTGGTTACCTAGATGTTAAATCCCAACAGTGCTTTCATTGAGAGTCGAACTCAAGACCTCCCCGCTTACTAAACGGGTGCTCTAACCAACTGAGCTATGAAAGCAAGTTGATGTATATTCCTGCATAGCCATTTCATGCACCTAAACTATCAGCTCCCAGCAAAAAAAATGTTTGGTCACCTGTCCGGTCGAATTACGGTGTTTAGTCACTGTTTGATCTGAAAGAGAGAAAGATGAGGTGGCGCTGATATGACAGTCACATTGTTTGGTCGGATTACTATTAGTCTAATATGTCCACCAAGAATCGAACTACCAAACATACATACTAGCATCGACATATTAGAAAAGAGAATATGATGCAAGCCAATTTTAGTCATTTCTAGGCTTGTTCCCTCTATTTGACAAAACTTGACTCACCGGTACAAACAAGAAGTCAATAACCAAACACAGTGTACTATTTCTGCTATTACCAAACCATATTTCCACTTGCTACTTTTTCACTTATTGTTCAAAAAAATGCTTATACTATCAGTAGCCTTCACAAACATGCATTCAATATTTGGCATTTCGATCCTTTTGTCCCAGATATGAGATGCCATATCACAAAAGGTGGATAGGCCGGAGCGAATGGTGCATTGTGAATTGGCTGCATATTACCTAAGATGCACTATAAGACGACGAATAACATCCAATGCCAATAAGGAAAATTAATAGGTATATGAAGCAAATGATTATAAAGCGTTCATGTGTAGATGTTCTGAAGTATGTGAAACAAAGACTGACAGTAAGTTTTTTTTTTTTACAGTTTTGGTCCCTGAGATAAAAAACCAAATAAATAAACATTTGCTTTCATTGAGAGTCGAACTCAAGACCTCCCCCGCTTAGCTCTAACCAACTGAGCTATGAAAGCAAGCTGTTACATATTACTGCATAACTAGTTTTATCAATGAAGTTATCATTTCCAGCCACAAAATGGAGATAAGGATGTTGTGCTACTTGGCTGCATGTTGTATCTATAACAGCCATACACGGATACACCATTACAGTTTTCGATATGATGCCAAATACCATAACATACCAGTAGGAGAAAATGTGAATGACAACATGTTTTTATCTGGATAAACCTTTAAAAACGGCTTATTTATAGGAGATTTAGCATCTTAAGTACATGCTGTCTCAGGTTTCGGAGACACTGCGCAAAAAGATTCTTATTACTAAATATTATGATATTGCTTGCAATTTCTGAATAAATTCCTATATAACAGACACTTTTCATTTGGTAAAAGTGTAAAACACTAGCAAAATATGTAGTCCCGGAAATTAATCTTTAAGACCTTCCAAAGATACATCTGTTTTAGGAGCAGTTAGTAACAAAAACTTAATCTAGAAACAATGACATTTCATTTCTTGGGTCATATATGTAAAAGCATAGAAGACACTTTTTTGAACACTAGCAAAATATGATGATGTGCGAAATGGACTATTACCACAAATCCCGTCCCCAACATCAGTATGCACATCATCGGTTCATCACCAATTTCACACTTATCACTCTAAAGATATACATTTGCATCGTCATTATCGACATTCACTAACCCTAGTCGAGGCCCCTGCTGTCGCACATGCACCCTCAAAAAAGACCAACAGCGTGACAATCGAAATTAATATTTACAGTTTCAGCCCCTGAGACAAAAAATATATAAAAATCTGCTTTCACTGAGAGTCGAACTCAAGACCTCCCGCTTACTAAACGGGTGCTCTAACCAACTGAGCTATAAAAGCAAGTTGATGTATATTCCTGCATACCCATTTCATACAGTCAACCGATCATCTCCCACCACAAAAGGTGGATAAGGGTGCAATGGTGCACTGTTATTTGGCTGCATATCGTACCTAAACTGCACTATAAGACGGCGAATAACGTTCATTAGGGAATATATGCTATAAACAGTAAACGGTGTATAAAATGCTAATGTGACCTGACTTGTCTTGAGGATAAACTGTTAAAAGGTTTTATCCCTACAAAATGTTCTGAAGTATGTGAAACAAAGACCGGCAGTAGAAATGAAAATTTACAGTTTCAGTCCAGTGAGATAAAAAATTACATAAAAATTTGCTTTCATTGAGAGTCGAACTCAAGACCTCCCGCTTACTAAACGGGTGCTCTAACCAACTGAGCTATGAAAGCAAGTTGATATACATCCATTCGCACCTTTTTCATTCTATAAAATTATCATTTTCCACCACAAAAGAACAGATAAGGGTACCCATAAAAGTCCTACAAGACGATTATGTTTCTAAATATGATTCTGAATAACATCACATATCAAAATGAGAATAACTGAGAATGTATTTCATTACTACTAGAACATACATCAACAAAGATATGCAACACAATTAAAAAAATTAAGAAGTGGGACTAAACTATGGAGACAACGGTTGGATTAACAAGTTTCAGACCCCAGCTCATATCCTCACAGTGTCTAACATGAGGGACTATTACACCAGTATCAATTCCGGTTCTCTTTTTGCAATCGAAAAATGGTGGAGCATGGAAGCAAGGCTCAATCGACATTGCACGAGTGCAGGCTGGATTTGGGGTTGTTTCGTTCTCGGGTTTGTACAGGATCCATGGGTTCAACCCTCCAAGACTTTGAGCCACGTACCCAAAAGTTGACCATGAACTAGTGATGAGTTTATCCGATAAACTCAGTAAGTACATTTCTGCCCATGCTTTTCTGTGATGCATCTTCTTTTCAGTTTGTTGATACCCTTCGTGGCTCGGTTGAAACACTTCAATCACTTCACCGGTTACTGTTGCATGTTCCCAGTACATGTCTCTTATTTTCTCGAAATATCCCGAGTTTAAAGAAGTCAAAAGAACAGCTTTTGACTTCTGGTTCCCTGGTGAGGCGACTAAAGATTCGTTTGAACTGATTTCTGGAAGCATATTGTTGTCAAAAGAACACGCAAGTATTTGATCAAGTACATATTGAAATGGGCCGGGCCGGGTGTCAAAAACTCTAATCTGGATCCCGATTCTTTCATCTGCTTCTGCTAAATAAGAATTATAGTATCTCGTTATTAGTCCCCAAACAGGATTCGTGGGGAAGAATAGATATCTGCCAAGGAAGTGAAAGACCGTTTCTTTTTCCGGGAAAAGGGTGTGTAGCTCTTGTTCAAAAGTTGGCATCAAGAAAAGTGACGGAATGAAGTAATTATCAGATTTCATGATTACCCACGAGACATTTTGAAGAAAGCTTTGATCTTGATCACAAAAGAAAAGCTTATCATGGTCATCATAATCATGAACCAGGTGAAGATAAACATACGGTGATAGTGATGATGAATTGCTTGAAGTCTTTAACATATTGCCAAAACATTCAGGAGATTGCTGATTCAAGTTCTTGAAGTGATCAATGATCGGAAAATCAAGAGGAAGTAACCAGGAGGCTTCAGGAAAAGGTTCACAGAAGAGATCGTTTAAGTCAGCTCCACGGTCAACAAGTAGAACACGGTTTGTTAAAAGGGCATAGAGAAAAGCCGACCCTAAAGTCAGAATTCGGTTCCCTAGTCCACTGAACGATACCCAAACCAGATAGTTACAATCCGAGTCAGTTTCGGGTGTCTCACCAGACCTTAGCTTTGCTACCGCTCGCTTGTAGGACTCTGTGTGGGGTCCACAACGTTGATGAAGGGCTTCGTATCTTCTCAGCCTCGAAACGAGGTAAGAAGAAGGTTTGTATGGTGATTCTTTACGATATGATGCTGCTTGGTACCTACTTAAGCAAGAATCTTCATCGAATCGACTAGAAAGAAGACCATTAAGTAGCTTGTCATGGTGTTCAAATCCTGAATAATGTAGCCTCTTCTTGGGCTTCACAAACGAAACCAATGAATCATCTTCTTGTTCTAAATCTAGTACACAAAAAGAAAGGCTGACTAAGTTGGCTAACAAGCAACATAAAGATTTGAAGAAACACCACACACATCCTACATTAGGTCGAGCAGACGAGCAATGGGACAACTGACCGAGGGGGTGTTTGGCACTGGATTTTGGAAGTAACTAATTGATATCGAATACTCAAATTCAAGCAACCTATTATAACAAAACAAGCTGCAAATATAGTTTCCAGTTGTACTTCTGTTGTTTGAACTTGAGATGAGCAGATAATCACATAATCAAATTTTACAAATTCTGAATACTTATCCTTAAACTAATTATTTGAGCCTTAAATAACCAGAAGTGGATTCACTAAATGCAAAAACTAACGCGATTTGAGATCACAAAAATCAGAGAAAAACTTTCAATACAATCCCAAACACCCCCAAATATTGAACTTGGTCTTAACTTTTCAGATTTCCATCAAGATGCCGTTTTTTTGTTCGTGATTAACCAACCTAACAATTACATTAAGATTACACTCTCTTTTAACAAAAGCAAAATAAAATGTTATTTAACCTGAGGCGCTTTTGCTTATAGAAAACAACGCCAAGGCGAGTCCAGTAACAAGTATAACTAGTAACAAGTACAACTGCAGCTAATGTAGCCCCTACTACACTTGAAAGTAAGCTAATTTAAATGTGTCATATTACTTATTAGTCATTTACAATAGATAAAGCGTAACAAATAATTTAGTCAAGTCTACATTTGACACTGCCAGTGAGTTCTTCCCACATGTACAGGCTTGTCAAACAAATATGGTTTTAGAAGCAAAGTTTCATTTCAGTTGCTTTTGTANCTGAAGTGGAGGAAAAGAAAGAGATGTGGCCAATATTATGACTAAGGACTCAAAGGAGATGCTTGTAAGCAGCTTAGGAAGGAAGTAGGAGCATCATTGAGGTGCTTGTATTGCATGGTTAAAGTTTAAAATGGGTCATTTAGAGGGAAACTAGGTGCGGGTTTATTTGAAGCGGGTTAGGACACGGTTTGAGTTTTTATGCTTAGATTTCGGGTACATTTGACTTGTAATGATAGATTAAGGTTTATAAGACTTGTTCTAAGAGTTACTAACAAGATTTGATAGGTGGTTTGGGTTTAAAATGGGTGAAAATACGTAAACGGGTCATGGTTTGAAATTAGGATTCGTTTAGGGTTTTCTAGGTTTAATTCTTGTACATTGTTGTAAAAAGGGAGAAATGATGATGGAATGTGGTTTTTAAAGTTGTAAATTATGTATTTACAACTTATTTGAGTAATGGTTTAGGTTTACAATGGATAAAAACCAAGAAACGGTTCATTGGTTAGTATTTAGCTCTGGTTAGGGTTTCTAGGTTTCATTTTATGAAATCTTATGAAATAAGAATGAATATAGAATGTAAATAAAGTGCATGACTTGCTTGTAACTTGTACTTGATAGATTGTACAAGATTACTTAGAAAAACAGAGGTAAAACGGTTATTTTGGATATCGCGCATTAATGACTTGTACATTATGCATTAAAGGACTTGTACCTTATTTTGGAGGGAAAGTATATTCAAATGAGATGTTATATTACTTGTACATATGCTTTAGTAGCTTGTGCATTTACTTTAGATATTAACTTTACATGGAGTTAGGGTTTTAGAAGTATACGATAACAGTTTAAAGCCTGTCTTGATATAACGTTGCAAATGGTACATTATATGAGTAACGTACTTTGTAAAAAGGATATTAAGATATTGACTTGAAATTTGCTTGACATATATGTAGATAGGATTGCCATAGATAGGTTACGTGTGCTCGTTAACTTTAGTTATGCAAGTTGCATTGCATATTGAGATATTGGTAATGTAAGTAATGTAATAAAGCGAAAAAGTTCCCTGAAAAAGGTGGTTCATATATAATAGATAGATAGTACATTGCATCTAACTTAATAGATGGATATTTACATTGATGAAAATTACGGGTTGTTATATATAAGTTCATAGGGTGTCTTGTTATGAGGCTTGGTCACTAAAACCCTATTCAAAACATAACAAGCAGTATTAACTGCTTCAGCCCAAAATACAGTAGATAAAAGTGAGTCTGCTAGCATAGTTCTAGCAGCCTCAATCAGAGTCCTGTTCTTTCTCTTAACAACTCTATTTTGTTGTGGAGTTCTGGCAACACTAAATTTCCTTTTTATCCCTTTTTATCCACAGAATTCATTCATTTCCCTGTTTTTGAATTCTGTCCTATTATCACACCTGATTACTTTAACCTTATAGTTTAATTGGTTTTCTATTTTTGTTATAAATCTCTTAAGAATCCCACTAGTCTCATCCTTAGAGGCTAAGAAGAAAACCCAACTAAACCTGCTAAATTCATCAGTCACTACAAGGAAATATGTCTTATGGTTGATACTCCTAACAGATGTTGGACCAAATAAGTCCATATGCAACATCTGTAAGGGTTGGCTGATAGAGCTCACAAGAGGCTTTGTGTTGCTTTCCCTCTGACAAGCAACACAAGTATATCTTTGAAGGAAGACCTCTTACAAGGTTTCCCTTCACAAGTTTATTCATTGTTTTAAAATTCACATGACCCAGTCTCCTATGCCATAATTTAGACTCATTAATTGTGGCTTTTGCAAATAAACAAGTTAAATCTCTAGAAGGAACAACATTCTTTAAATCAAAGTTGTATATATTGCTTTGCCTGGGAACTCTAAGCAGTACTTGGCTTGCATCAAGTAGCTTAAAATCAGGAGACAAAACAATTACATTCAGGTTTCAGGTGAAAAAGAACATTGTTTTTCTTGTCACACATTTGTGAGACAGATAAAAGATTAAACTTTAGTTCTTTGACAAGAAACACATCTTCAAAGTCCAACTTATCTGTCCTTATCTTTCCTTTTCCTGTTATCTTACCACCTCTAGCACTTCCACCAAAGGCAATAAAACCTTCATCAATGTTTGATAGTCAATAAGGAAAGTCTTTGTTCCCTGTATTGCCTGGAGCATCCCACTGTCAAATATTCCTTTTGTTCTTCATAATGCTTGTTGTGGATTTTCCTGCACAAAAGTAAGAGAGTCAGTGTTTCTTGGGGACCTAAGGCACTACTGACTTGAGTATGCCTTGTGGTTCTATATAATTTACTTCTTTTTGAGACCCATGATCTACTTTGTCTTTAGAGACATTGTTTTAATTCAGTCAGTTTAGGGTCTACAAACCACAAACCTATGAGGCATCTAACAGCAGTGACCCCATTTCCCTTAACAGCACTAACTATTGTTTGCCCAGCAGTATTAACACCATTTACTCTGATAGTATTAACTTTTTCATTTGAAATCATGGTATTTGGTGTTGTTGATTTATAAAAAGACCTTCTAATAGGTGAATGAGACTTATGAAAAGCATTTGTTCTTAATTTTGAAACATTTACTCTATTTGTATGGGTAGCAGTATTAAATGGTCTGAATGTACAAGTTGATGTTGTTGCTCTTAGAGAGCTTTTCTTGGCAGTACTAGCTGGTACTCTTCCAGACCTTGTTAAGACTACAGATGGAACAAATTTATTTTGATGATTTATTCTTTAAACATTATTCCAAACTGGTCTAATTTCCCTTTGACCAGTATTCTTTCCCATATTTTTCAAAACAGTCTTTTTAGCCATTCTCTTTTCATGAAAATCACAGTCTTTCATTAGATGGCTGTAACTGCCACAAACAAAACAGGCTTTTTTTGTAAACTGAAACCCAACTCCTAATTTCTGAGTTTTCTTTTCATTCCACTTTGTTCTGTTATTCCTAGGATTTTCACTAACTTTCCTAGGTTGATTAGCTTGCTTAGGTTTTTGTTGAACATTATTAGATTGAAAAATATCATCATCATCATCATCACTAACCCAATCTTCAATGATAACTCTAGTAGGCCTAACAGATTTAACTCTAAGCATTTCTACACTAGTATTGCTAGGTGGAGTGATACTTGTTTCAACTTGAGACACACTAGCACTAGTCTTATTTGCTGTAGGGCTATAAACAGAATCATCCAATCCTGCAAAAGATAGGTCAGCAAGTGGAGGCATGTAGTTCCTAGTTACAGGAGGAGGAACAACATGGTATCCATTATTCTTTTTGAGCCTATCATTTGTTTGATTATCATCTCCATCACTTGAACGACTATCAAACACACTATTAAACAATTCAATACCACTTGACTCATTTTCATTCAATTGATCTCCATATCCTAGACCAGTTTTATCTTTAGAACTTATTTGACTATTAATCAGTTTATTTAAGTTTTTATAAGATGTTTCAAACTTTTCTAGTTTAGCTTTTAAATCATCTTTTTCTCTTAAGGTTTCATCTAACTGATTTTTAAGTCTAGTGATAGCATTACTTTTGTCTTTTACTTCAAATTCTAAGACTGCAATCTTTTCTTCATAAAGAGCTTCATTTTTTTGATGAACAACTAACTATGCACTAGGCCTAACTGATAAGCTATAATTTATAAATTAGCCTTACTAAGAGTTTGTCGTTGTTCATCAAATTGTTTTTGAAGTTTTTCATATGTTTTTACACAGTTTTTAGAACAAGATTGTACCTTTGTGTCAGACCCTGAGGAGTTTGAAGTGTAAGCTATAAGAGCAAACTTAGTTGGTTCATCTTGAGCTATATAACTCTAGTCATATCCCAGTCCATCTTGGACAATCAAAGCATTATCCTGAACAACCAATGCATTAGAGGTCTCCACTGGTACAGTCCTTCTGGTGTTGTCCTTGCTCTTATACCCTGCATCTCCATTCTTGTTTCCATGATTTCTTGGTGCTCTACATTCCCTTGTAAAATGGCCCCTTCTATGTCAAGTAAAGCATTCATCTTAGTTTTATCAAACCTACAGTTCTTTGCCATTGAAGATTTAATTTACTGACAGGTCTTTCTATAATAGCTTATCCTCTTTGAGACGCAATGGCCACCTGCCATTTAGGTTCATTTCTTCTAAAAACCATCTGATCAAATCTGCTCTAGGTCTTCATAATACTGTTTGGACTATTTGACTTATGAGCAAGAATCAGAACTTAGATCATCAGTATATGATGATGAAGAGGCTTGTCCCTGGAGAATTATAGGCCTTGATGCAGTAAAAACAATTAAAAAAACAACACTATTAGCAGTATTAACTTCATTACTGCTGCTAGTGTCTTCTGCAGAGAGAAAGGCCACATTCTGAGAGTTTAAAGATGATCTAGAGGAACCTTTGATATCAGCTTCAAACACTTATAGGTTATTGTATAGATCATCAATATCCAAATCATCTATAGTTATGATATATAGGCCTAACAATAAGACATAACAATAGGCCTACACCATTCATTGTTTGACAAGTGTAATACACATTTTCTCTTTCATCATTTCTCACCAATCAATTATTCAAATTAACCAATCACATCTTTAAGTCTAATTTTAGGTGTAGGTTTTAGGCATACAAATAATTTTTGAATCATTTATACCATCTTTGTTCCTCATAATCAAGGCTACATTCGTTCATGATGAGGTAGAGCTCTTAAAAATTTCTGATTTACATCTTCATTAGGAATAGATGCACCATGAACTTCTAGAAGGCTGATAAGTTTTTGAAACCTATCAATATGCTTTATCTAAGCCTTCTGTGTCAGATACAGAAAAGTTTTCAAATTATTGCTTCAAAACAGTCTTTTGCATCTTCTTAGATTCAACATTGCCACTAAATCTACTCTTGATAGCAGCCCATAGAGACTTTGCATCATTTATTCCATGGAACCTCAGTTGATACTCATCAGGAATAGCCAAAAGCAAAATACTTTTAGCTTTTCTTTTTTTTGTCTTTGTAATAGTGCTTGAGCAGTCTTTGGAGGTACTTCAGTTTCATACCATTTTATCAGTTGTTACTTGTATCGTCCAATCACTATTCAAGATCACTTGCCACAAACTATAATCTGTGTTAGTGAGACACTGCTCCATCCTCATGCTCCAAAGGGTATATTCACCCTTCTCGAGGATAGGAAGTTTTACAGTAGACACCGTTTGAGGAGATTCTACAAGTGCTATTTGTGTTGCATGTTCTTCGCCAAACATTATGTATTATAGAAGAGATCTAGATCTGATAAAGTTCTTCTTATTCAGAGTTTATCACAAGTCTGAACCTACTGGAAGTCCCATTGAAACAGATCTTTATTAGTCCTGTTTAAAGCTTAGTTAACTTGGATAGATCCAAACTAACTATATGAGAAACTATGATTATGAATACTATAAGTTATGCGGAATCTAACTTGCAATACTAAGAAGAACAATGAATACTAAACTTGAATATATTGATTGCAAATATTCTGCCTAGGTTACAGAATAACTAACTATAAATTGATATGTGTTTGCTGTGAAAATTGATATCTCTAACTATACCGTAGGGTTCCTTTTATACACCAAGGAAACCCTAATGGGCTTACAAACCGCGTCAAGTGATCATGCATATCTATTCCTAATATAGCTCATGCATATCACTTTAGCAATACTAACTATATATAATACTAACAGTACAAAAAATTAACTAACAGTACTAACTGAACTGGCAGTACTAACATTTGTACTAGTAGCACTAACTATTATAACTAGCAGTACTAATGACTTAGATTATTTTCTAAGTTCTTCAATAACAACATCAAGTTGAACCAGCAGTAGTAAAGTAGTTCTGGCAGTAGTAACTCAAAATTCCCAACACTTTTTGTAATGAAATTGAAGATTAATGTTGGTAGCTCAAACTTACTGTTGTTAGCCTTAGGTTAATACTGGTAATATAACTTAATGCTGCTAAGCATAAAATTTCTACTGCTGGTATATCTTAGTGCTGCTAAGCTTATGTTGATGTTGTTGATTACTTCTGCCGGTTTAAGTTAATGTTGTTAGGCATACGATAGTGTTGTCAGTTTAAGTTAATGTTGTTAGGCATTATTTAGTGCTGTCAGTTCAAGTTCCTACTGCTGAGGGTGATTTTATAAATGTAACACCCCCAAATTGGGTCGCAGCGGAATATGAGTATCCGGGAGCGTTACATTATAGATCAATAGCACAAGATATGATAACGACCTCTAAAAGAGTCGTTGAGAACGACCTCTAAAAGAGTCGTTTAAAATACGATACATTAGATTTATTGAAATTGTTTAATACAAAGCACAACGGCTTAAATTGTTCAACACTTGATAACAAAGATTTTAGATCATAACAATATCCCAACATGTAATGACTCCAAATCTTTAATGCATGACTCCCAAAAGACTATCCCAATGTATCCTTAGCACCTCGTGCCTTATTGACTTGAGAAAAACATGCTTAAAAACGTCAACATAAAGTTGGTGAATTCATAGGTTTATGTAAATGTAATGTAGGACCGTAAGATTTTCAAATGTATGATAATGCAACAT
>BQNB010108689.1:0-20492 GCA_026074375.1 Tanacetum coccineum
TAGTACAAGTAAGTCTTTGGCCCTTTCCACTTGATGTGTGTAAGGTTTTATTGCCATCTTTCCAGACGTACAAGGGACGCATTTTTGAAAAGCCCTAAGGTCAGTTGAATTAAGAAGTCCATCGTGTTGCAACTTCTCAATGCGTTTCTTGCTTTTGTGTCCAAGATGACAATGGCACAAGAGAGCAGAGTCCAAGTTAACTTGGCTATTTTGTTGCTTATAGCATACATAGAACTTTCATTTGTATAAGAATTAGACAAGTCAATTTTAAAAATACCATCCCGTGGGACCGCACTAAAATAAACCATGTTATTCCTAGAAACTTAAATTGAATTATCCACTAAGCGGTTAACATAACCGTCATCATGAATGTTGCAAAAATCGGCCTAGGCGACCTTGTAATCGTCGATTAATCGCTACTCGGCCATACACCTTGAAAAATAAGGCAAATCGGATGAAAAATTGGTTTGGTCAAAAATCGGTAAAAAATGGTCAAATCGGTCAAATCGGACAAAAATCGGTCAAATCGGCATAATCGGTCAACGAAAGTCAAACATTTTTTTTACAATGTGACTTTGAATTGTTAACTGTTAACTTTTATTATCTATGTCTATGTTTTGAACAATGTAACTTTGAACTCATTTAATTTTAGCGTATTTAAAGTGTTGTATCCATCTCATACAAGTAACATTGAAATTTATATATAAAATTTACAAAGCCGATTAATTGCGCCTAGACCGATTACAGGCTACAGGGTGGCCGACCGTCCGGCTAGCGACTCGCGAGCTTTGCAACATTGGTCATCGTACAAACGGGAAACTGAAATTACTCCTCTAGTTATAGTAGGAGCATAATGACAATTGTTTAAAACAATAACTAATCCGCTAGGGAGAGATAAATAAAAAAGCCAATTGCTTCAACAGCTTCACGTTGACCATTGCCCACGTACAAGCTAAAAAGCCCCGACTTCAATTTCCTACATGCCCTTAGACGTTGCGTTGTATTACAAATATGAGTACCACAACCAGTGTCATAGATCCATGATCTATTAAGGAAAGTATTGAGTTCTATAGTGAAGATACTTGAACCACTAGCTCCTGAAGCTGTGTTCTTTTTCTTCTTAAGCAACTCGGCTAAATACTGAGGACAGTTCCTCTTCTAATGTCCTGTCTCACCACATTCATGACAGATTGAGTCATTTGCAGAATCTTCCCTCTTGAGTGGAGGGGGAATCTTGAGCTTGAGAGCATAAGCGAGCTTATTTTCCTCCTTTCCTTGATTTTGTCCCCTAGCAACCATTTGGGGTTACGATTTTTTGTGCTTGTTACCTTTCTGGACTTTACCTGCTCGAATAGCATGAAGAGCAAGAGCATTGTTTTTTGGCAAAGTTTGCTCATGGTGCTTTAGCATATCATGCAATTCATTAACTGTCTTCCCCATGCTGTGCATATTGTAATTCTGAACAAAACCATCAAATTCCTTGTGTAGTCCGATCAAAATGAGACTCACTGCAAGGCCAAGTGACACGGGGTACCCCAAATGCTCTAGATTTTCTATGTAGCCCATCATTTTCAGAACATACGAGCTAACAGACTGCCCTTCTTCATGCTTGCAAGAGTGAAAATTTCGCGTAGTCTGAAGAAGCTCCTGCTCTACTTGCTGAGAAAATAGAGTTTTCAACTCCTCTAGCATTTCATGAGCATGAAGGTTTTCCAGATTTCGTTGGATCTCTGATTCCATGGTCATGAGCATGAGTCCAGCAATCTCTTTTGATCCATGCAGTATGAGCTGTAGTGATTTCAGGAGCGACCCTCTGGTGCTACAGGAGCAGGAGGAATTGGCTGCTCTAGGTAATTCAACTTATCCTCAATTGATAGTACAATCCTAAGTTGTTGATCCCAATCAATAAAGTTGGGTCCAGTTAGTTTTTATTTCTCGAAGAACCCCCTGAAGACCGAATTGTTAGCAGACGAGGTTGTCATCTATAAATAGAAAAAGTTTAAATATTAGTATTGTCAATAATTAAATTCTTAAAAGAATTAACTACCCAATTAATTACTAATAAGACTAAGATCCAACTTGACCTCCCACTTATTACAGAAGGTCTGACCAACGTGTAAACAAGTAGGGCAAGAGGTAAGCGACGAGCGTTAATTGCATGGAATGCAACTCTTAGATTTATGAGACTAATGACATTAGTAACTCTTATAGTAATGTCAAAAGCATATTTGGTCTCATCTTATGCCTCGGGTCCGAGGTCTGACCAGGTAACTCGATTTAAGTCCACCAAAACAGAACGTGCGAAAATTGATATAGGTCTGACCTATGAAAAAAATTCGCCATGGGTTTGGCAAGGCCCTTAGGTCTGACCAGAGAAGTCAAGCCAAATGCACGTGTTCTAGGTTTGGCTGGCATAGACTTAAAACTTCATATAAGGGTATACACATAAATGTGACAAAGTTGTGTACAAGAAGCATGCAAAACAACTTGTAGCACAAAGTTAAGAAAACATTTTGTTAACCTTAGTTTTATAGTTGCCAATATGGTGGGATTACAAATTGATCAAACCCTATATTGTACTCCTACTTATGTCCGAAGACATAAGTAATTTCAATAATTCCCTCATATACCAAAGCATGTCGTGGGTCGGGATAAGATTAGAGATCAATTCAACCCCATATTACGCACACAAAAACTAAAGCTTCACAAGAAATCAAATTTCATAGTTTTAATGTCCGTATTAAATTTGTCCAAAAACCCCAGTTTCGCAAATAATACATAACAAGTCACAAGGAGTATGCTTAATACTAGACATGTTCAATCTAAATTTCTCTATAAGTATAAGTCCGTTTTTAAGAGTTTCATAAAGACTTATTTGCAAATATTGAGCATCACATGGCATATTATATATAAGCAAATCAAAGCAGACAAAAAATTAGATTATAATTGAAGACAAACTCTTATTAATGAAAGCGGTAAATCACATAATGCCTCGAGTTCTCAAAGAGTCTTCCCTAATTGGAGAACCATAAGACTCTCACTAGGTTTTCTGCTAAAGTGCCTAGATCGCCACATCCATCATATAGCATGATTGCGTGAGTCTTAAGGCCGAGATAAAACCAAGAATAGAATAACATGGCAGCTTAATTAACATTTAATTTTAATCTATTCTTCTTTTTATCATTTTAACATTCGTGTTGATTCTAGGTGTTTATTCATAATTTATGGCAAGTATTGCATATAATTGCCATAATTTCCAATAAAACAATAAATAAACCAACTTCATGCAGCCCTAGCATGTTTAATAATGTGTGTAACCCATAAAACACCAAACGAGTTGACTCGTGATGCCACTGTTAGGATTTGATAATCAGTTAACCATTAACACTACGAGTATGCAACGGATATGGATCATGTTTGGTTCATATAGTTAACACACAATAAATAAACAGAAAAGGGAAACAAGAGAACATACCCTTGAAGTCAACAACAAATATTATGAAACCAAGTGACTAAATGGTCACCTCTACGAGTGCTCACACAAACATGTCCAACAAGCACGCCCGGATGCTAGTCCAACTTCACGAACAAACCAAACACCAAGTGTAATGCCTTGCTTCGAAAATCAAGTACCAAATCAAGCCCTAGTTGACTGTACCAAAAATCAGAATCAAGAACTAGGGTTACCACTAAATTCGGTTGTACCGAATTTCACCAAAACCAACCAAAAATCACCAATAACGAACCCTAGATGTTTCAAGATGTTGTCCAGCCTAGACAACCTGTAAACCTATACCCTAAACCTGCTGTGAAGGTCGTGGGATCAAATCACACGATTAAAACCCTTTAAGGGCTTACCAAAAATCAAACAGGATGTATTTGGGTGAACCAAAAATGAATAAACCCTAAATAGGGTTATGTATAATCGGCTGAATATTGTGGAGTGGAGAAGGATATGTTTTTTCTGAGTTGTTGGAGTTGTTATGTCGTATATAATAGCCTGGGATAAAGGGGTATTTATACAACTCAAAAAAAATCATGATAAGTGTGGGAACTAAATATTTTACCCTTATCACAACTCTTGCTATCCTCCTTATCTCTTAAAATGCACCTAGACACATTCTAGAATACTTTATGGCTGGCTAATCCCATAGGCATCCATAGAGTTTCGTGTCTTGTCATTTTAGTCCTTCGGTTTACAATTTAGAAACTTACGTGAAGCATAAACGCACTCTATGTGTTTAACACGTGTGCCCCCAATAGGCTCACACATTTCTAGTCATACACGGCTAGTCCAACTACCACATTCCATTAAGTCCTGTAATATAAAGGGTGTTTGGGATCACATAGCAATAAATGTTCCAAATCACCCAGGTTTAGATAGTCAGCAATGAAAGTGGTATTGCTTAATTATTATGCTTATCCAGTTTTATTTGTAAAGTATGTTTTGGATAGCTTATTGTTCTAATTCTAAGTAGAGATAAGAAGTTTTGAGTTAGGCAAATTATTATTTTTCTAAGCAGATAAAAAGTTTGGAGCATATGGATAATCCAATTTGATAATTATAGATGTAAAGCATGTCACTTTTCATAAATTGCGTCGTTATATCGAGTTCACATTTCATGGCAACTCTACCCAACTGAACCCAATGTTGTAATTATGTATCCGATAGTAAGTGATCCCAGCCAACGAATGTTGATCATGTTATTTCTACATTTACCATGATAGGCATGCAACAAGTTAAGCCAACTATTTGTTACATAATACAGTAAGAGGAAAGCTATTGTTACTGTTAGATATGAGTAAAAGACTCGGTCACCCCGTATATTTATTGTTTATAATAGTTCGTAGTGTAATAGTTAATCGTATGTCTTTCGGTTTTAAGCCGGGTACTAATACCCGGTATTTTGTAAAAACTATATAAGCCTCTTCCAACTTTGGAAGAGGCAAGCTAGTCATTTTACACTTTTCATATTAAACACATTTTCTCTCACTAGATATTCTCTCTCATGTGTTTCTCTCTCTAGAAACTAGCCCAATCACAAGAATCATCACCGTGTTATGAAATAAACGATCCTACAATTGGTACCAGAGCCTAGTTGGATTCGTGATTGATTTGTGTGGTTAAATAAGCTAAATTTCGTGGCTTATTTTGTTTAGAAAAGCCAACGGCTCAAAAAGATTATCCGGGCTTACTTTGTTGGTTAATCTTGTGGTTATTCATGCTATAAATGCTAAGGAAGAAGTATTGTTGCTATTACAAGTGATTCTCAAGCCTCAAGATCGAAAACAAAGCTTATAAGGTTCGAATTATTTTGGTGTTCTTCGTGGAGAGTTGCTTCGTATCTTTTGATCCAGGAAGAAACACATGATATTGGAAGGTTAATCTTCATACACCATCATTGTGTTACATGTTTTAGCTTTGTTTCGTGGTTAAAAGGCTCAAATGGATTGATGTTGCTTAAATCGAGCTAGTGTTCATCGTGGAGAGTTGGTTATTATATTGTTTTCTAGACGGCGAGTTGCTAAAACACACGGCGAGTTGCTAAGATTATAGGCAGCGAGTTGCTCACGGCGAGTTGCTAAAACACACGGCGAGTTGCTAAGATTATAGGCAGCGAGTTGCTCACGGCGAGTTGCTTAGTTTATTGGCAGCGAGTTGCTCACGGCGAGTTGATTATTTTATTGATCCAGCGAGTTAACAAAACTAGGCAGCGAGTTACTTCAAAACCACGACGGTTTGCCTAGTAAGATCTTGGTGGCGAGTTGGCCTGTTAGGCAGCGGTTTGCTCAATCAATAGGAGGTGGTTTGGTTGATTTCAAAGCCGCAGTTTGATAGAAACAATTGTAACATCTCGCATTTTCAGGTCATTTACGATTTCATATATTCCATTATTTATTTTTAGGCTTTTACGCGTTCGCTTTTAAATTTTTACGATTAAGAAGGAGGAGCTGTATGCTAAGTTTTCAAAATGTGAATTTTGGATTCCTAGGGTACAATTCCTCGGTCACGTGATTGATCGTCAAGGCATTCACGTGGATCCTGCCAAGATCGAATCTATTAAAGATTGGGCGTCTCCTAAAACACCAACGGAGATTCGTCAATTTTTAGGTCTTGCTGGATACTACCGAAGATTCATTGAAGGGTTTTCAAAAATCGCTAAGCCAATGACTAAACTTACTCAGAAGAAAGTCGCCTTTGAATGGGGTGACAAGCAGGAAGCAGCGTTCCAGACATTGAAGACTAAGTTATGTAGCGCACCTATCTTAGCTCTCCCTCAAGGAGCTGAGAACTTCATTGTTTATTGCGATGCGTCACATAAAGGATTGGGTGCGGTGTTGATGCAAAACGAGAAGGTGATTGCTTATGCATCACGACAGTTGAAGATTCATGAGAAGAATTATACTACACATGATTTGGAACTTGGTGCAGTAGTGTTTGCTCTAAAGATTTGGAGGCACTACCTGTATGGAACCAAGTGTACGGTGTTCACTGATCATAAGAGTCTACAACACATACTAGACCAGAAGGAGTTGAATATGAGGCAACGTCGTTGGTTAGAGTTGCTCAGTGACTACGATTGTGAGATTCGTTATCACCCAGGGAAGGCAAATGTCGTTGCTGATGCTTTGAGCAGGAAAGAGCGAATTAAACCATTAAGAGTCCGAGCTTTAGTTATGACTATTAGTTTGGATCTCCCCAAACAAATCTTAACTGCTCAAACTGAAGCACAGAAACCAGAGAATCTCAAGAATGAAGACGTAGGAGGTATGATCCGGAGGGATATAACGAAGGAAAAATTGGAACCCCGTGCGGACGGAACCCTATGCTTAAATGGCAGGAGTTGGTTGCCATGTTATGGAGATTTAAGGACCGTGATCATGCACGAGTCCCACAAATCAAAATACTCTGTCCATCCGGGTTCTGACAAAATGTATCAAGACATGAAAAAGCTATATTGGTGGCCCAATATGAAGGCCGACATCGCCACCTATGTTAGCAAGTGTTTGACGTGTGCCAAGGTCAAAGCTGAACATCAAAGACCATCTGGTACAACCCAAGATACCTGAATGGAAGTGGGACAATATCACCATGGATTTTGTCACCAAGCTTCCTAAGTCACCGCAAGGTCATGACACTATTTGGGTGATTGTAGACCGACTCACTAAATCTGCAATATTTACGCCAATGAGAGAAACTGACTCTATGGAGAAGCTGGCAAGGTTGTACATAAAGGAGGTAGTTGCGAGGCATGGGATACCTGTCTCAATCATCTGTGACCGTGACCCTAGGTTCGCATCACGTTTTTGGAGATCACTTCAAAAGGCCTTGGGTACTAGCCTGGACATGAGTACCGCGTACCATCCAGAAACTGATGGACAAAGCGAGAGGACCATCCAGACCCTTGAGGATATGCTACGTGCTTGCGTGATCGACTTTGGAAAGGGTTGGATTAATCATTTGCCATTAGTCGAATTTTCATACAACAACAGTTATCACGCTAGCATCAAGGCAGCACCATTCGAGGCACTTTACGGTCGAAAGTGTCGTTCACCTGTTTGTTGGGCCGAAGTTGGAGAAGCTCAACTTACCGGTCCAGATTTAATTCAAGAAACGACTGAGAAAATCATCCAGATCAAGCAAAGGATTCAAGCCGCTCGTGACCGACAAAAGAGTTACGCGGACTTAAAGCGTAAGCCAATGGAGTTCCAAGTTGGGGATAGGGTTATGCTCAAGGTTTCACCTTGGAAAGGAGTTGTGCGTTTTGGCAAACGAGGGAAGTTAAACCCTAGGTATGTTGGGCCTTTCAAGGTGTTGGAAAAAGTTGGATCCGTTGCTTACAAGCTTGAGCTTCCTCAAGAGTTGAGCAGGGTTCACAATACATTCCATGTATCCAACTTGAAGAAATGTTACTTCGACGAACCATTAGCCATTCCGTTGGAAGGACTACACATTGTTGATAAACTTTAATATATGGAAGAGCCCATCGAAATT
Organism: Tanacetum coccineum; assembly: GCA_026074375.1. Classification (NCBI taxonomy): domain Eukaryota; kingdom Viridiplantae; phylum Streptophyta; class Magnoliopsida; order Asterales; family Asteraceae; genus Tanacetum; species Tanacetum coccineum. The sequence goes on from BQNB010108689.1 coordinate 7,997, forward strand.
ATAGAACGGGAGATCAAACGATTAAAGCAAAGCCGCATACCCCTCGTTAAGGTTTGCTGGAACTCAAGGAGAGGTCCTGAGTTCACATGGGAACGTGAAGATTCTTTCAAAAAGAAATACCCATGTTTGATTTAGACCCCAAAAATGGTCATATGGGATTTTTACATGTGTTTAACCACTCAGCCAACTTGGCTGAGTGTGTCTGGGGTTCATTAGACCATTAAAAAAAACTATAATAATTAAGTGTAAAAATAAGTTTTTAAGGTTCCTTTACTTTCTGTCAAAATCTTATAAGCCACAAAGTGAGCTAAACCACTCCAGCTGCTTATGCAGCTTAAGCACACCTTGTTTGTGCTTATTTGAGTTGTTACTATATCCCCTTATCAAGAGCAAACCCTTGTTCTGTATTAATGAAATTGACCAAACCAAGTCCAAATTACCTTAAATGACATTTTCTTTGTAAACCCTTAATTTCAAGCCACAAATTCAGCAACTTTTTCTTAACCTTAAGCTCTCATAGTTTGGAAATAAGCTCATTTGCCTCCCTTATAAATCTGTTTGTGCTTGGATTTGGCTAAAAAGCCCTTTAGAGCTTATTTTCATAAGCCCAAATAAGCCACCTCAGTGCTGAATCTACCATCACCTGGTGCTGAACACCCTAGAATTCAGCACTCTTTATCTTGCCAATTTTGTATTAAGCACTTAGTTTTTTAGCTTTTATATGCAGCTTATTACTAGTTCTTTAAGCTCCAAAATCTTATAGCTTATCATCCCTTTCTAGGTTAGGCTAATTTAGGCCTTAATTATCCATTTTTCTGTTTTCTTTAAAACTGATAACCTAGCTAATCTTCATTTTCCAGCTTATTTTAATGGCTTATTCTAGAAACCTTAGCTATTAGGACACCCTTAACTTATTAACTTTCCCACCTTAGTTGTAGCTTTATTTGCAGCCTTAAATCCCCACAAAGGAAAGAAATTTAAGCTCATAAGCCTTAAAAAGACTTCTGCAGTCCCCAAAAGCTTAAATTTTCTTCTGGCTTATTTAGGTGAGAATTGAGACTAATGTGCATATTATGAATATTGTTCACCCTAAGCCCCTTAAACAACTTTGCTTTTATAGCTTTTTGATAATAAGCACTGTTTGACTTGCTGTTTGTAATCGGGTTCCAACTCAGCGACTGTTTGTGTAAATTGTCTTTTATAGTTATAAATGTTAGTCCCACTGTTATTATTAATTTTACCTACGTCGTTAGTCCTTGCTGTCCTTATCACGTGTTTAGGTCCCTATAGTTTAACTTTTTGTTAGTTTTATTTAATTTATTAATATAAATATAGGTTAAAATTATTAGTTTAATTACTTTAATTTTAAACAGTAACTTTAGGGCATTTTTATATTTTAGAATTAGTTAACATTTTTCTTTATTTTAATTTTATTTTTATAGAATTTTATAAACTTTATTTTTTGTCTTTTCTATTTTCTTAGTTTTAATTATTTATTAATCTTTAAAAAATTAATAAAAAATCCCAAAAAGTTAATAAAAAAATATTTTTCTTTTTAAAAATTTTCTTTTGTCATTTAGTTCTAGGAAAAAATATAAAAATTTATTGAAGGCTTAATTTTTCTTAAATTTCAGTCTTAGACCCGTTTTAACCGAGTGCGTTTTACCGATTCTTTTCGTTTATGCATGCAAACGACCTCACGTTTTAGTTCTAGTTTTTTTTTCTTTTTCAAATTAAGTTAATTAGAATTTAATTTTACGTTTTAATTGAATTTATCATTTATTTTTCTTAATTTTTAGTAATTAGGTTCCCGTACCTGATCTGTTCCCGTAATTTAGTATAGATTATTTTAGGATTTCCCTATAACAATTTTGTTCTCCTAGTTTTTAAAAGATCCCCAATTCCTAGTATCTGTTTCCCTCGTAGAAATAAAATTAGGTTTTATTTAATTAATTTTAATAATATCAGTTTTCCATCATATCTAATATTCTCCATCATATCAATTTCTCATCAAACAAGGATTACCATTCAATTGCAGCTCGTTGGGACATATACGACCGGGAATATACTCTTCGGAAACTTTTTATCATTGATTCTATCTTGTGTATTTTATCCTTTTGTGGAATTTGACCTTTTGCTTGGTCAAGGGCATTCGTTTAGGAAACTGTATTAAGGGTTGCATATATAAGTGTAATTGCCTATTGACGAATCAATTTTTGGCGCCGCTGCCGGGGAGGCATTTGCTACGATTTTTATCCAACTTTGATCTGAACTTGTCTTATTGTTAATATATCATATTAAAAAAAAAACACAAAAATATTTTTCTTTTCTTTTTATTAGTACATATCATATAAAAAATTAAAAAAAACCAAAAAAATCAAAAATATAAAAAATTGTCATAAAAATTAAAAATTTCACTAATTGTAAAATACCAAAATATAATATACTCCACTGGAGTTATATCAATAATAGTATCCGGTGAACAACTGAGTTCCCATCGATACCAAAGAATTAAACTTGCCTCTGTGTCACTTTACGATATACGCTCACCTCATTCTGATTGACAAACTATAAAGTGGGTATAAGGAGGGTTGTTCCTAGAACTACGACCAAAAGGAGAAATAAGCTTCGCGCTATCCTACTCCTACCCACACCTGTGCGTTTCATTCCTGAGTTAGCGTACCGAGAAGTAAATCGATTATTAGGCTTAAGTTGTTCTATCTCTTGTCCGTTTAAACTAGATTGTGAAAAATATTTTAAATCCAAAAAAAAAAAAAAAAAAAAAATTTATTTCCATTTTGTGGCATGCGCACACTCGATCACAGTCCCGTGAGCAGCGTCCTCCTCCACCAGAAGAATCGCCCCATTTTGTGAATTTTTTATCAAAATTCGAACCTCTTCGTATAGAATACCCATTTCAAGGAAGACCCCGAGAGCCAAGCAAGACACTCGAACTATGGCACAATTGCTACCCAAGCACCCACCGGGGTACGAGGACGCAATCCTTATTCCTGAAAATTGTGCAAACCACTTTCGAGCTGTAGGCATGGGTTAATCAATCTTGTCCAGAACAAACAGTTTTTTGGACATGATAAAGAAGACCCACATGCTCATACCGTTACTTCAACAAGATCACCTCCACAATGAGGGTCCCCAATGTTTCTAATCCAATTGCTTCGATAAAGCTTAGCTTTGTCCATTCCTATCGAGGAGCAGCCCAAAATGGCTAGAAAAAAGAACCCCCTCGATCTATTCAAACTTGGGACGATCTTGTTCCAAAACATCAACCAGTTTTTCCCTCCCTCTAAAACGACGAAACTTCGCAATGAGATCACCAATTTTCAATCAAAAGTTTCGATGAATCGTTTTATGAGGCTTGGGTATCGTTTCAATGATCTACTTAGGCATTCCACACCATTTGATTCTCAGAATTTCATCCAACTTGATACATTCTAAATGCTTGTGAAGATAATGATCAAGATACATTGAACTCCGCAGCAGGTGAAACTTTTTGGACAAAAAGCCTCGCGAATGTTTAAAAATCATCGAGAGCAAGTCCAAAGTTCGTCAAACACGAGCTAAGGCAGTTGTTGCCAAGGTAAGTACGAACTCTTCCACCCAAGCTGTTTCATCTGATGTTGCTGAACTAAAGGATATTGTCCGAGCATTGCTCTTAGACAAGAAGAACCAAGCTTCTGCTCCAGCTCCTGCACCTGTCAAAGCAGTTGAGCTAAGTTGTGTTACTTGTGGTGGTGCCCATTCTCACCAAAACTGTCCAGCCACTCATGGCAACGTTTATCGGGACAACATTTCTGAGTATGTGTCACAAGCCGCTGCAGCTAATTACAACCAAGTAAGCTCCAATTTCTGACCTCAAATGGTTGCAAATCATATTAGACCTCCAGGTTTTCCACCCGTTCAGAACTCTCAAGCTAATAATGCTAACAATTTCAATCGGGGGAATAACTTTAACCAAAACCGGGAGAGCAATTTCAACCAAAACAATGTGGAAATTTTCACTCAGCCAATTTCAGTCAATTAATAAAAGAATCACCTTCAAAGACCCCAGGTTAATCAATCTCCAGCTTATCAAGCCCCCTGACCTCAGACACACAGTGTCATCACCAAGAACGATTTGACAACTACGTCAAGGCTAATGATGCTATCATAGAAACATGCAAAATAACCTCCAAACCAAGGTGTCAGAGCATGCAAATCGAAACAAACAAATGGGAATATCAAATGGCAAATCTGACTGATAGTTGGCAAGTTTGTAACTGCCAATACCGCTTCTACTTCAGGGTCCAGGGACACACCCTGGTAACACAGTTACACCCCTAGAGAAACTTAAAGGGTATCACTACCCGAAATCGGTGTTGCATATCCAAGGACTAACATCCAATTCTACTTCTTCTGAGTGAAGCAATACCCGAGGACCAAAGGACCAAGTGCACCCTTCTTGTTCACAAAGTACCGCACCCGTCCAACCTCCGGTAGGTCCTGAACCAATCACAACTCTAGTTTTTGAGCCCATTGTTGCTCCTGTTGTTGCTCCCTTGCCAAACCACACCTCAGTTTCTCATCCATATCCTTCGAGCGTGATTAATGAAAAGAGCCTAATCAAGCTAATGAACTAATCGACAAATTCTATGAAATCTTCAAGAGATAGAGTTTCGAGATTAGCTTACGTATGCTCTTGTTTGATGCCAAAATTCGTGCCTCGACACTAAGAACCTTACATTGGGAATAAAGGAGAAACTTACTGAAGTGGCTCGAACTTCCTTGTGCCCTGTCTAGCTCAAGAACTTCGATGAATGAACATTGTTCGGCGTTCATCGTTAACAAGTTACCCAGAAAACTTGGAGACCCCAGGTAGTTCCTGATTCCTTGTGAATTTCCATGTGCGTAGTGTGCGAGTGCGCGTGATTAGCATTAGCCGATCTCGGTGCTAGCATTAATCTAATGCCAGTTTTCAGTCTGGGGAAAACCTTTCACTTTCCGAATCTTACACCAACTTGCATACACTTCATACCGAACTTGCGGATCGATCAATAACTAAAGCCAATGGGAAATTGCAAAAGACATCTCCGTTAAAAGTTTAGTGTATTTCACCTTTCCAGCTTCCGACTTTGTGGTTGTAGATTTTGAGCCAGACCCCCGAGTCCCTTTAATTTCTCGGAGTGCTTCTTAAAGACCAGTCTTGCCTTTGATTGATGTGCACAAAAGGTGAATTAACACATAGAATAGGAAGTGAAGCCATCACTTACAATTTGAGGATCAGACTTTGAGATACTCGATGCCATTACACTCACATACTGCAAACAAGATTGACGTTTGATATGGCTTGTGATGAATAACTCTCAAGAAGTTCCTTGGTTTTTACTGATATAATCGCAAATGAAAATCCACACCGTAATTAGATCCAATTGTTGCTACTTCTTCTCCTACCCTAACTCCATTTGGGGATATGAATTGTCCTGCTTCTCGAAGAAACCGACTCTTTTCCTTGGTCTAGCAGATGATCCGGATTGTCCACATATAATGCCATTCCTATATATCCTGAAGGGGACATCCTGTCTTCTAGAGCCAATTTTGAACAGTGAACCACCGACCCCCACATCCCAAATCATCAACAATATATGCCGGGAGGTAGGAAACGCTCAAACTCTGTGAAGCTAAAACCATTGAACCTACCGTTCATGAACTCTCCCGAGGTTGAACTCAGGAACTCGCCTCCCCATCTCGAGAATGCAATTTATGGAGGGCGACAACAGTTGCCCTTCATTATTGCTAAAGAGTTGGATTTGAGAAAAAAATCCGCTCGTCCCCCCCCCCCCCGTAAAGGTGCTAAAGTCCCACAAGCGAAGCTCTGTCCTTGAACTTTCTGACATTCCAGGGGTATCAACCCGAATTCTTTGTACCCACAAGGATTCTTATGGAAGAAGTACTATGCACCAGCAGTCCAACATCCAAAGAAAGTAAATCCAAAAATCCTCCGATGTTATTAAAAAGGAGGTTTGAAAAACTCACGAAGCTGGGATTGAATAACCTATCTCCGACAGTCCCTAGGGTAGCCCGGTACATTGTGTACCAAAGAAGGAGGAATAACTGTGGGTAATGAACGAGGAAAATGAGTGATTACCACTCGTTTGGTTACCGGATGGCTGGTGTGCATTGACTAATCGTAAGTTTAAATGAAGCCACCCGCAATACCACTTCCCTCTACCGTTCAATAGGACCAAAAGCTTTGAGAGATTAGGGGGAATGAATACTACTGTTTCCACATTGGTTTTCTCGGTATTTCAAATCCCCATTGACCCCCGTGATTCAAGAAAGACTACTTTTCCTTGCCCATACGGAACGTTTGCCTACCTTCGCATGCCTTCGTCTTATGCAATGCTCCAGGCACGTTTCCAACGATTAATTTAGCATCTTTCATGACATTGGTTGAGAAGAAGATGGAAGTCCTTTATGGATGACTCTCGTCTTGTGGGAATTCTTTCCAAAACTGCCCTGCTCTCCCGTTTAGACCAACATGACTCAAGGTGTGAAGACACCAACTTAAGTCTTAACTGGGAGAAGAGCCATTTTTATGTCAAAAGGGCATTGTCCTCAGGCATAAAGATATCTAAGAAAAGGATTGAGGTTGACAAAGCCAAAATCGAGTCATTGCAAAATACCTCATCCCACAAACCGTCAACGGAATTTGGAGTTTTCTCGGCATTGGCCGGTTTTAACACTGTTCATAATCAGATTTCTCAAATATCCCGACCAATGAATCCATCTCCTTGAGAAGAATACTCCATTCATCTTTCCCGAAGACTGCATTACGAGCTTTCCAAACATTGAAAGATAGACTTACGGAAGCTCCCAATCTGAATGCTCAAACTGGGACCTTCCCATTTTGAGCTTATGTACGATGCAAACGATTTCGCCATAGTTTCAGTTTTGGGAGCAACGTCAAGAGAAACACTTCGGCCTATCCACTAACTAGAAATACCTTGATGAAGCACTAAACGACTACACTAACACTTGAAAAAGAATACTTGCCATAGTGTATGCTTTCGAGAATTCAGTGTCTTACCTCATCATGAACAAAAGCATAGTGCATACGGACCATTCCGCCCTTTAAGTAACTCTTTGCAAAAAAGGATGGCCAAAGGCGAGATTGCTCCAATGTGTTCTCCTCCTCCAAGAATTTGACTTCAAAGTTATTGATACTAAAGGAGCCGAGAACCTCGCAGCCGATCATCTGTCCAGATTGGAAAACCCGTATGAAAACGTCAATGATCCTAAAGAGATAAATGAAAGTTTTCCTCTTGAGACGTTAAATATGGTGACCTTTCGTGGGACTCTAGAACCCCATGGTTTTGCTGACTTTGCAAATTACCCACCAGGTAATTCATTGTGAAGGCATGTCTACCCAGCAGAAAAACAAGTTTTTCAAAGATGTTAAACACTATTTCTGGGACGACCCCTTCTTGTTTAAAATTTGTGCGGATCAAGTGATCAGGCGATGTGTGCACGGCAATGAAGCTCTTGAGATTCTCTCAGCTTGCCACAATGGACCCACCGGGGGACATCATGGTGCAAACCTCACAGCCAAAAAGATCTTTGACTCCGGTTTCTTCTGGCCCCCTCTACACACACAGATGCCCACGAGTTAGTCAAGGAACAGTGACTCGTGCCAACGTCAAGGAAAAACTTCACAACGTGATGAGATGCCTCAAAACTCCATCCAAGTTTGTGAAATCTTTGACATTTGGGGCATCGACTTTAATGGACCCGTTTTCCCGTACAACAACTAGGAACAAGAATATTCTCGTGGCAGTCGACTATATGGTCAAAAATTGGTTTGAAGCGAAACGCACTCCCCACCAATATGGCCCGAGTAGTTTGCCAAATTTCTGAAATCTCACTTCGCCAGATTTGGTGCTAAGCCCCGTGCAATCAGAAGTGATCGCGGACCACCATTTATTGTAATGACCAGTTTGCAAAGGTCATGCAGAAATATAGGGGGGGGTGGTACTGCAGGGGGGCGGGGGGGGGGGGGGGGGGAGGGGTGGCGTGCTTCTCCACCGCTTATCACCCACAAACAAGTGGGCAAGTGGAAGTATCAAATCGTGGCTTGAAAAGAATCCTTGAAAGGACCATAGGTGAAAAAACCATGCTTTATGGTTTGATAAGTTAGATGATGCACTATGGGCCTTCCGCACAGCTTACAAAACAGAACACCCATCGGTGTACTCCTTACAATCTTTTGTAAGGGAAAGGCATGCCAACATCCGTCGAATCTTGAGCACATAAGCCTACTGGCCTTAAATCAAGCAAACACGATCCTTTAATTACGGGTGATCACCGGAAAGTTCAAGCTCAATACTTAATGAACTTCGTAGATCATGCCTATGGAAACATCTTTGATCTATAAGGGCCAAAACAAAGAGGCTCCACGACTCCAAGATCAAAAACCGTGTTTTCAACAAAGGTGATTACGTGTCTTCCTCTTAATTCAATTAAAAAGATTTTCTCGGGCAAACTAAAATCCCCGTTGGAATGGCACTTTCACCATCACTAAGTATTTCCGTACGGCACAGTTGAGCTTCTCAAGGAGCCCAAACCCCGGGCCCCCCCAAAATATTCAAAGTGAAAGGTCATCGCGAACCAAGCATACTTGGAGGGAACGTACCACACATTGGTAGTTCCAGATCTCAAACTTTCCCCAAGGATCAATAAATCCTTGTGATGGTCAAGCATCGCGAACCCTAAACAAGCGCTTTCGTGAGGCACCCCATGCATTATCCGTATTGTAATATAAATAAGTGGTTGTTGTTGTTTGATATCTGCTGTGCGAGCGTGCAGATGACTTATTCCCATTACCAGTGTTTCCATGTTGTTGTTTATTGTCCAGGATTGCCCGGATTGTGAAGACTCTCAGTTTTGTCATTCATCAAGAGTTTCACATCCTCAGCTTCATTTGGGAATCCGATATCCTAATCTTATCGACTAACGTTTTATCTTTTGGCATACCTCATAAATGCCTTAGGATTATGTAGTACACTTCAAAACATCGAGGTATCGATGTTTAGTGTCAATTTGGGGGGGTATCATTCGATTTGATTGTTGCCTGCAGCAATTTACCACGAAAACAACCCGATTTTACCACCAAAAATACCAAAAAAATTGAAAAAGTTAAAAATTTTCAAAATATAATAAGTGTTTTGTCCGCAGTTATGCAGAGTTCCTATGGGTAGAATAAGAATAATTTTTGACGTTGAACGGGCGTGTGAGCCCTAGCTAGATCCTTTAGGCCCAAGCTTTTCACAGAATTCTATTGGCTTTGAATTTTAAAATTTGAGAAAACGAGAACATGATAGAGTTAAATATATGTTATGTGCTAAGCAAGATATCTTCTAAAACTTATACGAGTAACTTGTGGTTTTCTCTCCCGTGAATTACTAATCCACCTAATCATAACGTACCAACATAATTCAACTAAGTCAATCGATGTTTTCAAGAAAAGCTTCAAATTTGTAACTTGAGTTTCAAAACGAGATTTTATAGTGGATTTAAAAGATAAATGCCAAAGAAGCAATGATGAAATTGTGAATGCAAAAATGCATGAAATATTTGAAATTTTGCCAATGAAGCATGCAGTTGATAATATGGAGCTAGTCAAAAGATGTGTCGTATATCCACTCCGCTAACACACGATGTGGGGGTTCAAACTAAAACGACTTTTCTTTCTAGGGATATGGTGTGACGTGATATCTCACTTGGAAGTAAAGAGTCTAGGAGAGGGTTCAAACTAAGACACAAATCCTTAGCCATATTAGTAAAAGGTGTTGATGTGATTTTCCACCACGCTAGCAACCGGGGTGGGTTTTTTCAACTAAAACACCGGAGTCCGTTGTTGTGATATCCTACTCCTTAACCACGAGGTAGGGGTTCACACTAAGCACGCATATCCCAGCTTTAAGAACTTAGGATTATAAGTTGGAAAATTGCCAAAAAGTCTAAAGTTTAAATCTCGAAATCAAGTTACAAGTCTTAAATAAGTTGTTGTCTTTGAGTCATGATTCATCCTTGAATTATGACTATGAAAAAGTGGACCTATGGTTTAAATTAAATTAGTACTCACATTCAATCGTATTCCATGTTTGGGAGTTGAAAATTCCATTTCATACGTATGAGGTTTAACATCTAGATTATATCGACAATGAACTTGTTGTTAAAATTGCTTATCTTGGAACTTGTGAAAAATCGAGGACGATGAATTTATCCGTCAGGACATCCGTAGATCACTCTACGGGCGCTTCTCATTCTATGATCCCAGTATTAATAAATAAAGAAAGTCAAACTTGTTAAAAAATGAGAAAATCCAAAAATATTAGTTGTAGTTAGTGTAAATTCAGAAAATGGTGAAAACGGGGCTTACATGTTTACTTCATAACATTGCGTGAGGACACACAATACCTTAGTTTGGGGGATTTGATAAGTGCTTAATTACACATATCTTTTACCTCTAAAAACGAGCTTAAATGACCAAAAACAGACAAAAACTGCCAAATATATGTTTGTTTTGCATTTGTATTGTGCAGGAAGTGGATATCATCAAAAAGACAGAAAACCAAGCCAAAATGACAAAACTGAGCATGGAATGGAAAAGACTGTGCAGAATCAAGGCCAAAGTCCAAAAAAGTCAAAGTCAAAGTCAAAACTGAAGAATCAGCAGTCAAACCGGAGCCGGAACTGAAGAATACTATTGGATGCAATCTTAACCCATCTGATGGGCCGGGAAAGCCCAATAGTATAATTATGAAGACTGTGAAGACTTTGAAGGCCCAATCCTAGCCCAGTTACAGCCAATCTCAGCCATTGTACACACAAAACCCACTCCATAACCTTATTGGGCTTGAAAAAGCCCAATAACCAAACCTGTACCTTATTGGGCCCAAACCCAAACCCAGTGGGCCCAATACAAGCCCAAGCCCAACAAAAGCCCAAAACTACTTTTTTATAAAACACAAGGACCAAAAATGTAAATTTTAAAACTTTGTTTTATAATTAAAAATGAAAAAATAAAGAAAAAGGGCCAAAATTGCCAAGTTTTGAAAGTTGTTTTATTAAGAAAAATAGGAAAATAAAACACAAGGACTGATTTTGCAATTCTCCCTAACTTTCTTTATTTCTTTAGTTAATAAACAGCAGGGACTGAAAATGCAATTACCTTAAACTCTCTTTTATTCTTTAGTTATAAAAACCACAAGGGCCAATTATGCCACTTCCAAAACCTTCTTTATAACTGAAAAAGGGGCTGAAATAGAAAATGAAAAGAGATAGAAAGGTGAAGGACCATAATTGCATCTTTTCCAAACCTTCCATTTAAACCTGCTAACCATAAACACTGTGCATCCCGTACCCGCCAAAAATCAAACCCACCTCTCCCCACTGTTTCAGCCCCAAACCACCTCTCAAGTACCTCCCACAGCTCACCCTCACCTTTCCCCACTCAACCCTACCCCTATAACCCTCTACCCTGGCAAATCACACAACCCGAAGCACCCATCAATGGCTAAGATGAAGACAAGGCAATCCAAGGGCTGGGAATTGTGTGAAGACCTTCCTACACTCCACAGCAAACACTTCCCATGAGCCAAGAAGGCTTTGAGCTTGTTATAAAAGGAAAAAGAGCAAGCCGACAACAACACACCACTTTTTAATGTTTTTTTAGTGTAATTCAAATTCAGTATTTCTTTCAAGTGTTTTAATGTAATTCAACCAAGTTACATGTTATTTCATCAGTTGTTTTCAGTTTAAAATATTACTTTGTAATTTTCTATTTTTAAGCAATTAAGCTTTCACTTTTAGCATTTAGCTTTAAAAAGCTCTTGTAATTTCTTCTTTTGTACTTGTACTTCTTCAATTAAGTAATTCAATTTAGTTTACACGTTTTCTTAGTCATTTGTTTTCAATTACAAGTAAATTTCATCAAATAAGCTTTAAATAAGCTCATTGAGCTTATTGTTTCTCATAAGCTAAATTTTGGCTAAATACTATTTCTCAAGCACTCATGTACTCTTAAAACTCATTTTACATTTATACATGATCATTTGAGGCTATTGAGTTCATAATTGGAGGCAATAAGAGCAAATAAGCTCCAATCCAGCTTATTGAGGTTTAGAGGCAAGGTGCCATTAGGTTTAAGCATTTTTAAGAGCTACTCACTCAACTAGAGTAGCTCTAGTTCTGAGACTCCAAATTTTCAGGTTACCTTCTCTTATTTTCATTTAAGCCAATTCTAGCTTAATTTCAACTTGCTTATTTCCTTTAAGTCTTCATTTAAATCATGTTCATAAGGTTTACTTAGCTTATACTTGTATTGTTTTCAGTTTATTTTAGCCCTTAAACTAGTAAATGTCATTGTCACTTTTCTGTCATAAGCTAGTAGGTTAAGCTTCATTGAGAAACTAGCTTATTTTCATAAATAAGCTAGGCT
>BQNB010108691.1:0-22908 GCA_026074375.1 Tanacetum coccineum
TATGTTAGATATCCAATTTGCATTACTGTATCTTTCGATAACAATAGGATGTCTGTCATAATGCAGTTCATAATTACGACTGTATCTTAGATAATGAAGTACCTTAATCATAGCTTTCCAATGTGCATTACTTGGATTACTAGTATACCTACTTAACCTGCTAAGAGCATATGCTAAGTCAGGTCGGGTACTTGTTATCAAATACATTAACATGCCAATAATTCTTAAATACTCTAATTGGGCAACACCTACGCCTCGATTTTTAGATAGATGCAAACTGGATTGGAGTTCTAGCTAGGCCGGAATCCCCTACATTATGAGTATTAAGAATTTTGTCCACGTAATGTGCTTGACTCAACACAAGTCCATTCTGAGTTCGTATGATCTTTATTCCAAGGATCACATCAACAAAACCTATATCTTTCATGTCAAACTTTGATTTTAACATGTCTTTAATTGATTTGATCATCTTATCATTAATGCCAACGATAAGCATATCATCAACATATAGATACAAAATTACATATCCACTGTTTGTGTCCTTTACATAAACACACTTGTCGCATTTATTAATTTTGAATCCACTCTCTAACATGGCGTGGTCAAATTTTTTATGCCATTGTTTGGGAGCTTGCTTTAAGCCATATAGTGACTTAACAAGCCTACAAACCTTGCCTTCTTGTCCAAGAGCTATGAAACCCTCAAGTTGGTTCATATATATTTCTTCTTTTAAATCTCCGTTTAAAAATGCCGTTTTCACATCCATTTAGTGAATTTCCAAATTTCTTAATGCAATAATAGCAAGTATCATTCTAATGGAGGTTCTTTGCGTAACCGGCGAATAAATATCAAAATAATCTAGACCTCCACGTTGTCTAAATCCTTTGATTACTAGTCTTGCTTTATATTTGTCAATGGTGCCATCTGCTTTCATCTTCTTCTTGAAGATCCATTTGTAGCCTAGTGGTTTACAACCAGGAGGTAAATCTACAAGCTCCCACGTATGATTTTGTAAAATAGAATCTATTTCACTCTTAATGGCTTCTTTCCATCGAGGCCCTTCCGAGGAATTTACCACTTCTCGATAAGCAGTAGGTTCATTTTCTACCATAAAAGAGACAAAATCAGGTCCAAATGATTTCTCGTTTCTTGCCCTTTTGCTTATTCTTGGTTCAACTTCCTCTTACTCGGTTTGATCTTGTCTCTCATCTTGGAGATCATTATCATCTTGTTGTCTCTTATCTTGGACAATTTCACCATCTAATCTAGATGAGCTTCCAGTTTCCTTTGTTAAACAAGGAAATATATTTTCAAAGAAGGAAGCATTCCTTGATTCCATTACTGTATTCTTTTGTATATCTGGATTTTTTTGAGTCATGTACAATAAAACAATAAACAGTGCTATTCTTAGCATATCCAATGAATATACAATCCATAGATTTAGGTCTAATATTTTAGGCCTTAGGTGTTGGCACAACTACCTTGGCTAGATACCCCCACACTTATAAGTACTGGTATGATGGTTTTCTTCCCATCCACAATTCATAAGGGGTCTCTTCTTTTTCCTTACGAGGTATTCTATTTAAAAGATAAGTATCCGTTAGAATGGCTTCCCCCACATGTCCTGGCTCAAACCAGAACTTATCAGCATGGCATTAACCATTTCTTTCAAGGTACGGTTCTTCCTTTCGGCAAAACCGTTTTGCTGAGGTGAATAGGGAGCAGTGAACTCATGTCTGATTCCATGTTTCGTACAAAGCTCAGCGAATGGAGACACATATTCACCTCCTCTATCACTTCGTACAACCTTGATTTTCTTATCAAGTTGATTCTCAACTTCGGTTTTGTATAGAACAAACTTGTCTATAGCTTCATCTTTACTTTTCAACAAGTAAACGTAGCAATACTTTGTACAATCATCAATAAACGTGATAAAGTACTTATTGCCACCTTTCGTGGGTAGTGATTTCAAATCACATATGTCTGTGTGTATCATATCAAGTGGTTCGGTTTTTCGTTTAACCAATTTGAAGGATGTTCTTGTAAGTTTGGCTTCAACACAAGTTTCACACTTATATTTTGAATCAATATGAAAATTTGGTATGCTATTAAATTTAATCAAACGACGCATTAAATTAAAATTTACATGTCCAAGAAGACCATGCCACACATTAGAAGACTTAATCAAGTAAGCAGAAGAATTCATTTTATTGATCTTATTCATGACAACCATTACATTGAGCTTAAACATACCATTCACGGCATAACCCTTACCAACATACATTTGATTCTTAGAAAGAACAAACTTATCAGACTAAAAAACAAGACAAAAACCAAACTTGTTCAGCAGCCAACCGGACACTAGATTCTTGCGAATCTCTGAAACATACAAGACATTAGTCAACTTGAGCTCTTTCTCATATGTCATCTTCAAAATAACATCTCCTTTGCCCTTGATATCAACAGTAGCAGAGTTGCCTGTGTACAACTTTTCTCCATTATCAACCGCTCTGAAAGAGTGAAACATACTCTTATCAACAGACACATGATGGGTTGCCCCAATATCAACCCACCAACCACTGTTGTTAGAACCTACTAGGTTAACTTTAGAGATCATAGCAACGACGTCAGGCACCATATCAATCATGTCCATATTATCATTCACCATATTTGACTGACGTGGATTCACATGCTTTGACATCTTGCAATTAGCAGCACGGTGACCCAGCTGGTCATAGTTGTAGCAAGTCCCCTAGAACTTCTGTTTCACAATACCAGCTTTAGGAGCAAGGTACTCAAACTTCCCTTTGCTCTTCTTGTCATTCTTCTTTTTGTCTTTGCCTTTTCCCTTGGAATTGGACCTTGAAGATGACCCAGCATGATCTACCATATTGGCCTTGGTAGAATTAGGTGTATAGGTGTCTTTCTGAGCCAACTTGTTATCCTCTTCAATACAAAGACGAACAGCTAAGTCTTCAACACTCATCTACTTTCGCTTATGCTTCATGTAGTTTTTAAATTCCACCCAGCTTGGAGGTAACTTTTCAATAAAAGCAGCAACTTAAAAAGTTTCACTCAGAATCATTACCTTAGCGTGAATGTCGTGTAGCAAAACCTGCAGATCTTGAACCTGACTGATCACGTTCTTTGAATCAACCATCTTGTAATCCAAAAAATGAGCTACCAAAAACTTCTTTGTACCAGCATCCTCTATTTTGTACTTGCGTTCCAATGACTCCTATAATTCTTTAGCAGTCATGGTCTTATAGTACACGTTATACAAAGAGTCCACCAAACCATTTAGAACATAGTTGTGACACATGAAGTCTGAATGTTTCCATGCTTCCACAGCTTACACAGCCTGTGTATTAGAGGATTGACCTTCCGCAGGAGGTTCCACCTGAGGTGCAGTCTCTTTTAAGAACCGCGCAAGGCCTAAAGTAGTGAGATAGAAGAACATCTTCTGTTGCCACCTCTTAAAATTCTGAACATTGAATTTTTCTAGTTTTTCTGCATGATTAGCAACTGTGTTGGTAACCGGCGCACCGGTTGTGTTCACAGGAGGAGTTACGATCACAGTAGGAGTAGTGTTTGTCATCCTAAAAAATTACACACAAACAGTTAACAAACTGTAATAGATCGGTATCTGCTTGTACCAGATCTGCTTCACAGAAACTCAGTCTTGGTTTCGGTGAATCAATAGATTAGTTTAAACTGATTCGAATAATTAAAACGTTATGGATATGAAAACTGCAAATTAACAATCTGTTTTATAAAACTGATTTTCAACGTAACTCTATCTAGGTTTCGACAAAAACAGTTTATAAATTTTAAATTAAAGACCTGTTAACAATATTAATCCGATTTAACAAAAGCGTTTTAATTCTGTTTACACAGAATCTGTTTTAAGACTGTTGGGAAACCTGCATACTTTTGTTATCATAAATCGAATAATAATGTATAATTGTATGAACAGAAATCAAAAGAAAAAATTATAGAACGTGGCTCGTGTTCAACATGATTCCCTTAAAACAGATTCGCCGTCTGTTTTCCAGGGTACAACGTCTGAAGCTGTTGTACAGCCAGACTTGACAATCTGACCTGAAAAATTACAGAGATTATCAAGGTTTCTGATCGATGGTGGAATTGCTGGAAAGCCTGCTAACAAAGCTATGGTATTGGAGTTTTTCGTTTTTATGTATATCAAAAAACTGAAGGAGAAGGGTTTAATTTATAGCAAAACCCTAGCTTGGTCACCAAGCCAAAATCGTTGCTAAAAATATGTTGGGTCTATCTAATTGACTTGACTGGATAGAACTTCGTTTTTTCAAAGTTTTAGATCAATCTTTTCAACTAAATAGATAACAAAAAATTCTAAACCTCATTAAATGGAAACAAATGAGCAGCAAAAAGATAAGCGCATGGGTGAGCTTTCGGAGTTGCATTGGTGTCCGCAGGTCGCGCGGGCTCGCATGAGTTCAGTAGCCTCGAACCCAACTTGGCCCTAAAATCTATTTATTGCACCCCCCATGCGTAGGCATGGGAGCATAAACCCCACAAAGGAATTTAATGGTCACTACAAGGATTTCCTTATAAAGCTATCTCCACTTCGCATTTTGGGCGATGTGGGATAGTCTTTGTTTTCCCATATTTTGTGTTCCACGTGCCTTACTTTGAGACACGATTTCTCATTCATCTTAACTTCACTTTGGACATACTTTAGCTCGTTGCGAAGCTCTCTCAGAGGCGAACGTAAAGCTCCAATATAACATATATATATATATATATATATATATATATATATATATATATATATAACCTCTACATATATTAATTATTTTCCAAAGTTTGCAAAACTAATTTTCCAACAATTTTTATGTTTATCAGGATTAATTAAGGGGATAAGTTGATGGAGAAAGGGAGAAAATGAATGTTAAACTAAAATATTTGTCTTCGTTTATGATAACCCGAGTATTTGAGGAAGCATACACCAAAGATTATTCACTTAAGGTACACTGCTGTTATGTTATCTTCACTCTTAAGTCATTTAGTGTATACGTGAAGGTTGTGAATGGAGATTTGCTAAAACTTGGGAGAGAGCTGAACAAGATGTTGTTAAAAGAGAAACTGTAGAGTTCAGACAACAAGCACTAGTAGAGCCTCGAGTAAGCCTAGAAATTACATGCACAGAATCTAGAGAAAGAGCGGAAAGATCAGCCGATGACAAAAATTTCCGCTTATTAATACTGCAGCAAGACAAAATTCGTTATCCTATGTAAGCGTCTAGTGGTTGTTACCTCTTATATTCATTAATTTATGTTTTAGGCCTATATTGACTAATTGGATGGTAAATGACAGGATTTATGAGACTCACAATCTTAGAAAGTGGGTCATTATATTGGAAGCTTGGAACAATTTCAACTCAGCAAATTTGTAGGGGTGGTGTTGTTTCTTTGAAAAGGAGTGTAGCATTTTTGTAACCTTTCAACATGATTTTAATTCCATCTGTGATGTAAATATTTACATTCTTGACTAGATTTGATTAATCATGGTTAATACAGTTTCTTTATCATAGGCTTGATCGATCTTCTATCTTTTGTTAATTAGCTCGAGTATGTTAGAGTAGCGAAAGTAAGTTTAAGTCATCAACAAAACCCGTACCAGTCAGAGACTGAAAAGCCCCCTTTCACTATTAGAATTAGGTTTAACTTAGAATTAACATAGAATAGACTAACTTAGGACTAATTTATACAACTAAAATACTAATAGACTAGAAATTAAAGTTCTCGCTCTTAGTGATCGACACCCTATTTACCAACGAAGCTACAACTGATCGAGTACACTGCCCATTAGTGTTGTTTTAGGTATAGTCGGTAAAATATAAATTGTAACACTTGATAACACAAATTACCTACACACAATGACAACACATCACACATTGATAAAGATGTCTTGAAGACGGACAACATACCGTCATTCATCATAACTGGCAATGATGGTGACCAAGAGAAGACCCGCTACTCAGACAGTTTAAATCTAAGACCCGCATATCGGCATGACGAAAGCGTAACCAAGGCAATTCGAAGCCTAATCAGAATGAATAGTAGAAAAGATGAAGGATGAGGCACGTAAGGACGTGTGATTCCGAGTCTAGCTACAAGACTCGTAAATAAACAAAAGCGCTTTTTGGGAGTCAACCTAATATTTAATTTCCCGCATTTAGGAGTGTCTTGTGTTTTAATTCTTAATTATTTGTTTCTTTATGTTTGAATTATTATTTGATCATGCTTTGTTTTGTTTTTAACCTCGTCTTAATTGCAATCAAATGTATTCCATATTAATTGTTAAAGTAAAATCCGGTTTATAAGAACCAATTCAAACATATTAAATAGATTGTTTAGATTAACTAGTGTCAGTTTCGAGTCATATGATTGTGATGATTAATCTCAGGTTTTATGTAGTATTTTATGCAAGAAATAACTAACAGAATTATGTGCAGGAAATGTTTCAAGAAAAACGAACATGAAATTTTCACAGTAGCTGGAGACGGCGTCAGGAATTATTCTTGACGGCGTCGCGCCTCCAGATTTGTGAAAAACACCTTTGGTATTCCTTCTTGTCCTCCTTAACTTTACGGAAGTTCTTTTTGTCATCGTAGGGTTGTCGGACAAACTTGCCTCTTCTTCTAAAGAACTTTTTGAAGTCCCTTACGGCCATTGCATATTCTTCATCATTGCTATCCGAGGAAGATGCATCTTCATCACTCAAGACTTGTCTTGCTTTCAAGGCTAGAGATTTGTACTTTTCTTTCTTGTTCTTTGCAATCTCCAAGTCCTTCTCAAGTACTACCTCATAGACCTTGAGATTACCAACTAGTTCGTCTAGAGATAGTTTTGATAAGTCTTTGGATTCTTCTATCGCCGTCACCTTTGGTCGCCATTTGGATGGAAGAGCTCTTAAGAATTTCCTAACATGATTACGACTTGAAAAAGATTCATCAAGTGCTTTAAGAGAGGTAATAATGGTATTAAATCTAGAAAAGGCACAATCAATAGTTTCATCATCCGTAATTGTAAACTCTTCATATTTTTGTACAAAAAGATCTATTTTATTATCTTTAACTTGTTTGTTACCTTGGTGGGTAGTTATTAAAGAGTCCCAAATATTTTGAGCCGTGTCACACATGAAAATTCTTTCATATTCCTTTTTAGGTAAAGCATTGTATAAAACCATTTTTGCTTCATTATTTTTGGAAAGCATTTTCTTTTGATTTTCATCAAGCTTTTCATATGGAGTAATTACATCCTTGCCATCTTTATCTTTGAAGGTAGGTTTGTAGTCACCATAGGCTATGATGTACCAAAGATCAATATCCTTAGATTTCACATAAGTTTCAAGACGGTTTTTCCAATATATAAAACAATTTGCCTCGAATAGAGGTGGTCGTTGCATAGATTGACCTTCTTTGTAGTTTTCCGAATCCATAATCGTTTAAAGATTTAAAATACAATTTATTTTAAAAACTTTGGTAACCTAGCTCTTGATGCCAATTGTGGAAAACTAGAAGGGGGGGTTGAATAGTTTTCTTGATTATTAGTTGCCTTTTAAAACTTGTTTAAAACTTTTTGCGAAATGGTTAGGATATTGATATTTGATTATGATGTAAGAGATATAAAATGCAAGTAAAAGAGAGAGTATAGAAAGCGATAACCGGGACACAAGTATTTATAGTGGTTCGGCTACAAGGACACCTTCCTTGCCCTACTCCACTCCCCGAGTCACCTACTCGAGAGTTTGTTAAACACTAGTCACCAATCTCCTTTTGACCGGCGGAGAAGCCTCACAACGTTGGTTACACTTCTTTTATGATACAAAGATAATCACCGGATTCTTCACACGATAGAATCAATAGCAACACTACTATACTTGGTATACAACTAACAATGATATTCACAACTATAAACTACAGCAAGATGATCTTGAAGGAATGATGGAGATCGAACACAAGGTACTTGTGACTTGGTCGTCTCGAACTCGTATTTGGCAATTTCTTCTTTGAAGGAAATTACCTACACAAGACTAAAGAAAGATATACAAGAAATAGAGAGAAAGATCAGATGATTAGAAAGTATTTCAGATGAGAAAGGTGTGTCAAAACATGAGAAATGGCTTGGTATTTATAGCCAAAAACTTTACTGTAGCCCGGTTCTTCCGGTGCTATTGAAGAAGGGCACCGGCAGCCAAAAGCAAGGGCACCGGCCTACAGTAACCAAATCCAAATTTTGATTTGCAAAATCTTAAGAGATCATGTGTAATCTTGTAAGATTACCCTTGGATTTGCGGCATTTGATTAGGTCATGAATGATGTAGTTAATCTAGAGTGTAAAAACATTTTGTGTATAAAATCATACACTTTTATTTTTTTGTGACACTTTGTTTTCTTTTTTACAAGATTAAGTTTTTAGAGATAATAAGAGATTTGAGAATGATATTTTTACTATGTTTTGTCATTAATAAAACTTATTGCTAGGAAGATCGTGAGATAATCATTTGTTACCGGTTTATTTGTATTAACAATCTCCCTCTTTTTGTTGATGACAAAACATAGTCTTAAAATGAAAGAGATTGATTTACTGGTTTTAGATGTATTTTAAACTAGTTCTTTCTCCCCCTTTTTGACGAAACAAAAAGATGGAATGCTTTATTAGGAAACCAAAAAGATTGGCAAGATGGAAAGCTCCCCCTTGAAAAATGCTAAGGTAGATACAAAACAAATATGTTACAAATAATGAGAGGTGCTCCCCTTGCTTTGTGAGTACCTACAAAGAAAAGTTAGAGGTCTAAGAAATAGAAAAGCACACTGTAGTACCGGCCTGCCGGTTCTGTTCTGTCAATGGAATCGGCTTGTTGTCAGACAAAATCGGCTGACTTATAGAAAGTTAAAGACCACGAATTTTGAACAACATACGATAACAATTGATAAAGCACAACTAATTTTGATTCAAGATAGAGATAAGATAAAAGTCATTACAATAAGACAAGAAGAGCAAGATATTCTTAACGAAGATTCCTAATGAATCTATTATTTTGTTCTACTTCTTAAGTCTTATTATTAGATGTTGTGCGTGATAACATTTAGGCGATCGAGAATGTGGTTGAGAATGAATCTCATTTCTCCTTGGAGGTTGTCAACTAAGACTTGAGTTCTTTGGCAATGTTCACAAAACATTTCATGAGTAAGCATGGGAAAAGGATTGTTAGGTCCTAATGGCGGAAGTGGTGGGACGTTTGAAGGTAGATTTGGTGAACATTGCGGTGGAAGAGGTGGAAGAGGAGGTTCCAAGTTTGGAGTTGGCGAGGAAAAGGTTGAATCAATGGGTGAAATAGGAGGAGGTGCATTTGCCACTCGTTCAATAGTGTCAAAGGATGGTCGAGGTGGTGGAGGGTTAGTAGTTGATGGTGGGAGATCATCAAGAGAGTCAAGGAAAGCTTGAGGAGATTTTGGTGGAGTGGAGAACAATAGTTCTATGGGATCAAGGTTGATGGCAAGAGGTGATGTGAGCTTGGATGGTTGGGTAGGAGCCGGTAGAGGTGAAGTCAATGGTGGAGGTGTTGATCTAGGAGTAGTCAATAAATCACTATTGTAATGAGTTGGTAAAATAGGAGAAGTCGAGATTAGAGAAGTTGGTAGAGGTCCCGAAGTATAATCCGATGGAGGTGAGAATGGTTGATAAGGAGGTGATGAAGTTCGTGGATTGTTGAAGCAACATGGCCTTACACTTATCCTAGCGGTTCTCTTGAAATTGGCTTTGTTTTCTTTAGGCATTGTGAGGGAGAATGATGAGAATGAAGTTACAAATCACTTTCCTTTATAAAAGAAGATGGAGGTCAATATTAATGCATTACTTGTTAATGTTAATATAATCTAATGATTAGATTTACCCTAAAGTCAACCTCTAACCATAAGGGTTGATTGATGTGATGTGTAGGGAAAATTTGAAATGAGTTTTGTAAAATTCGTATGAAAAAAATCTGTTGTACAGTTTAGGCGGTTCTACCGGTGCTATTGTCAGAAGAGCACTGGTTTGAAACTCGAATGGCACCGCCGAAGGGGAAAAATATTTTGAAGAAGAAATTTTCATGATATGTTAGAGGTGCGGTTTTCTCGACTCAAGGACAAGAAAAGATGATTTTTGAGAAACACCCTAAGACTCCTTTTAATGTAGCTACAATGAACATGTTTGAAACAACATATTGACTATGTGTTTCTTTGTATACGTTCACGAGACAAAAAAAATGTTTTTATTTGTATTAAACAATGTAGTAAGAGGTAAGAAAATGATTTGACACAAATGAGGGAGTAAAAATAAGGTTTTAAGCATTTGGTTCCATGATCCTGAGTCCTAGTCGAAGAAGGTTGAAGGGTTCTCTTTTAAGTGGTTTGGTTAAAATGTTGGCTATGTTGTCTTCGGAGGCTACCTTTTCGATAGAGATATTCCCTTTTTGAACGTTGTCATGAAGGAAATGATGATGGATTTCTACATGTTTGGTTTTAAGGAGGGGGAATGAGACTCCATACATCATTTGTTTTAAATTGATTTAGTTCTTCTTGCATAGCCATAGTCTAACTTTCGTCTTGTATGGCCTCCTTACGTTCAGGGTAAGTGTTTTAAGTGCATAATTGCATTTGTTTTCTCATTTTATTGTTGTTTATATTAGTAGTATAGTAATCCCAATTCATCTTTGCACTTATTCAAAATGCAATAATCCAAACTAAAGCGTGGTATCAATTTCACAAGTCGTTGGGGAAACGACCCGGGAAAGCATACTTCCCGGTTAAATATACGTATTATATTATATTATATATATATATATATCTTTTAAGAGAGAAAAATTCCTCAAGGGAGACTTTGGGAATCTTTCTTAATTGCTCTTTTGAAGTGTTAATATATATTATATATTTTACGCGTATCAAGTCCCAAATATTTTGAGCCGTGTCACACATGAAAATTCTTTCATATTCCTTTTTAGGTAAAGCATTGTATAAAACTATTTTTGCTTCATTATTTTTTGAAAGCATTTTCTTTTGATTTTCATCAAGCTTTTCATATGGAGTAATTACATCCTTGCCATCTTTATCTTTGAGGGTAGGTTTGTAGTCACCATAGGCTATGATGTACCAAAGATCAATATCCTTAGATTTCACATAAGTTTCCAACCGGTTTTTCCAATATATAAAACAATTTGCCTCGAATAGAGGTGGTCGTTGCATAGATTGACCTTCTTTGTAGTTTTCCGAATCCATAATCGTTTAAAGATTTAAAATACAATTTATTTTAAAAACTTAGGTAACCTTGCTCTTGATGCCAATTATGGAAAACTAGCAGGAGGGGTTGAATAGTTTTCTTGATTAATAGTTGCCTTTTAATACTTGTTTAAAACTTTTGTGAAATGGTTAGGATATTGATATTTGATTAAGATCTAAGAGATATAAAATGCAAGTAAAAGAGAGAGTATAGAAAGTGATAACCGGGACACAAGTATTTATAGTGGTTCGGCAACAAGGACACCTTCTTTGCCCTACTCCACTCCCCGAGTCACCTACTCGAGAGTTTGTTAAACACTAGTCACCGATCTCCTTTCAACCGGTGGAGAAGCCTCACAATGTTGGTTACACTTCTTTTATGATAAAAGATAATCACCGGATTCTTCACACGATAGAATCAATATCAACACTACTACAATACAACAAGATGATCTTGAAGGAGTGATGGAAATCGAACACAAGGTACTTGTGACTTGGTCGTCTCGAACGCGTATTTGCAATTTCTTCTTTGAAGGAAATTACCTACACAAGACTAAAGAAAGATATATAAGAAATAGAGAGAGAGAGATTAGATGATTAGAGAGTATTTTTGATGAGAAAGATGTATTAAAACATGAGAAATGGCTTGGTATTTATAGCCAAAAACTTTACTGTAGCCCGGTTCTTTCAGTGCTATTGAAGAAGGGCGCCGGCAGCCAAAAGCAAGGGCACCGGCCTACAGTAACCAAATCCGAATTTTGATTTGCAAAATCTTGAGAGATCATGTATAATCTTGTAAGATTACCCTTGGATTTGCTGCATTTGATTAGGTCATGAAAGATGTAATTAATCTAGAGTGTAAAAACATTTTGTGTATAAAATCATACACTTTTATTTTTTTGTGACACTTTGTGTTCTTTTTTACAATATTAAGTTCTTAGAGATAATAAGAGATTTGAGAATGATGTTTTTACTATGTTTTGTACTATGTTTT
Organism: Tanacetum coccineum; assembly: GCA_026074375.1. Taxonomy (NCBI): domain Eukaryota; kingdom Viridiplantae; phylum Streptophyta; class Magnoliopsida; order Asterales; family Asteraceae; genus Tanacetum; species Tanacetum coccineum. The sequence goes on from BQNB010108691.1 coordinate 12,300, forward strand.
GTCATTAATAAAACTTATTGCTACGAAGATCGTGAGTTAATCATTTGTTACCGGTTTATTTGTATTAACACTATAGAAACCTTGATTACATCAACACATTAATCCTATCTTTACTGCTTTCATAGAGTCAACCCTAAAGTTTCATTGTATATATCATTATCCCGCTGATTTTACGCCAGGTGTTGTTGTCTTTGTCTTTGATTTACAGGTTATATTTGATGTGAAGAAACCCGAAAGTTCTTAGGACATTTTAGGAGGACGATTCTTGAAGGACGATTTAACCAATTATCATATGTTTCTTCTCTATTATTGAGCAAACCAAGGGAGTACTAGTTTCTCTAGACTTTTTCTTTTCCTTTTATTCGTTTTACGGGTACTTTTAAGAACATTGGGGACAATGTTCATTTTAAGTGTAGGGGGAGGGAAATAGGCCTTAGAATCTATTCCTTCAATTATCATTTGCTTTGTCCTTAAAATGATGTGTAATATATCAAGACATAGCATAGACGATAATTTTGAACCAAATTTATAAAAAATTATGACACATACCGACAAAAACCGAGTATTAATAGTGTCTCATGGATAAGAATTTATATGACTAGCAAAAAAACCCTTAAATTCTACGCCAAAAATGTGAGGTTCGCCTTTAGATCTTTTGGAATTCTGGTATTCATGTTTTATACCTAAGATAATTTTACCTTTAGCTTTCTTGAGTTAAGGGCCAAGCAATCATGTATATCTATTCCATCGTTATTGATGTGTATATGTGATTTTGTCGCTTTTTCTAGAGCATTGGTATCGGTTAAAATTATATGCGATAGTGTATTAAATTCTAGAACTTGTTTTTGTGATGCATCCCGAGACCGCATAGAGAGAATTAGGATTTGCTAAATGATAAGAGGCACTAGGATAACCCATGTTTTAAACCTGTATTTGATATAATGGTCACCTCGATCATATAACTATCCCACACCCTTACCATGCACTTATTTTTAGTACAAGATACCCCTAGTACACCCCTCCGAGCCTATCCTTTTCACAGTTCTTGTAATTTTCTAATGGATTCCAGATTATTAATGAAGAGAATTGTTAAACCCTGAACCAATTGTTACACCCAAATCGCCTTAGCCTTCCTTGTATGTACTCGCTTTTAGTACATTATTGTAAACCCAGTTAATTATTGCAGGAGTACATAGTTGCTCAGTCGAGTCATTTATCCTTGTAAATATAGTTTTAGGGTGATTGGGAATCATGGTAGTTGTTATCTTATGAAGAATTGGGGAAGAAGTCACATATTACCCCCATTAGAGCTTAATACGCTCCATGTTTGTTGGTCCTTTTAAATCGGGTCATTAGATTAGTAAATTTTAATGAGTTAGTAAAAATTCAAGTGTAGGGGTGTGTTTATAAACCCCAAGTTATGTATTATGTTTATTCAAAAAAAGAGAAAAAAAGAGAAAAGAAAAAGAAAAGAGATTGATGTAGAGTTTGTATCTTAGTTTGTTATATTATCCGTAGAGTAGTCGAGTCTTGGCTTAGTAACGCCTCAGCATGTATTCTTGTAGTTAATTAACTTATCACCGCCTATGCGTATCTCATCCGTTCTGCTGCTTAACCTACACCATACACATCACAACCCTTTTAAAGCCCTCTTTGATAATAATTTCTAGTACTTGTGCCAGCCGGTGGAGGTTTGATCCTTTACTAAGCCTATGGTAATTTCTATGCTATGACAAGTAATGAGTGTTATTTTCTTGTTTCTCATATTGTTATAATTCATTATACACTTGAGAGAAAAAGATAATCCAAACACTTATGTGAGGTTATAGTATATGATTTACGTGCTTTAAATTACGAGGTCTAGAAGGTTGTGTTGTAAAATAGGGGTTATTTAACTCCCTAAATAATGCAATTATGCCCGATTTATGTACTTAAATGTTTGTTTTTGCGTTTTTAGCTTTTAGATGGCTCTTGGAAGAAATATACGTGACTTGGGCTTAATTGGAGAAGAAACAGACAAGACTACGACTCTACACCAAATCCCTTGAAGAATTATGCATACAGTACGTGGATACAACGTCGCAATTATCTAGCAACGACATCACAGCATTCAAGCGACAGCGTCAGAATCATCATGATGACGTCAGGTCATAAATGCCTCAATGGAAACCCTAGAATATTCGGCGAAGCGACGGCGTCAGGAAACTTGCGACATCGTCGCGGCTTGTTTTTCTATCTATACAAACTCAATTTAGGGTTTTTAGTGTGTAACTTTGGAAACCAAACCCTAGTTTTAGAAGACGTATTTGGCTGCCACTTAGGCTATTTTTAGGGTGTCAAAACCCTTTTGTAACAGCTTGAATCACTTGTTTTAATCAAGTGAAGTGCTTTATCTCTTATCATTCAATATGTCTATGTGTTGTCTGATTATGTGTTGTTCTTCGCTTTCTTATAATATGTTAGGCTAGATCTATTAATATTTACTTATGATTGCATGAAACTTAGGATGTTGATCCTTATCATGTTGCTTATTGTAATGGATGTGCGCGTTAGGCTTTAGAAAACTAGCCATAAGATATTAAATTGGCATAGACGTCTAGGGAAACGCGAGTGTGTAGAAAGGATACCATCGGTAACAGTCTTTATACTACCTTACCCCTAATATGGTTGATCCCTCTTAAGTGTTTTAATTGCATGTAATGTACTCTTAGGGGCCTTGTAATAGTCTTCATACTACTACCTTACTTGTGTGTTGCCTTAACGGAATATTACATAGACGGAGGGTTTGTGTAATTCGTTCATGACTTAGGAAATACTTACACAGATCATCATAAGAGTGACAAAGCAACATAATTAGGACAAGCAAACTAAGGAGTAATGCATGAATAAGTAAATACGTTCATTTACCACATAAGTTATCACCAATAGTTTAGATTAATATTTAGTTTAATTAGCAAAAACCAATAGTTTGAATTATTATTTGATCATGCTTTGTTTGTTTTTAACCTCGTCTTAATTGCAATCAAAGGTATTCCATATTAAATTTTAAAGTAAAATCCGGTTTATAAGAACCAATTCAAACATATTAAATTGATTGTTTAGATTAATTCGCGTCTTTTGGCCTTAATTAAGCTTAGTTTACATTCGTCCTATTCAACCTGAAGACAAAAATAAATTTTTCTTTGATCATGACTATCATTTAGTTTACATGGCTTATGTATATATGTTTATATGCTTATTCTCATTGCATTGAGCTTGCTTATTTGTGAAACTTAAAATTTCCATATTTGTATTGTATGTTATTTCGCTTGTTTGTCATTTTAGATTCTTAAGGAAATAATACGATATTCTAAAGGAGTGTTTGGTCAACTCCTATCTTGTCAAAAAATGCATTTATGTAAATGTTTTTGATTTACTTGTATTAGTTAATAATAATGATTACCCCCCTATTAAGTGAGATTTATGGTACTTGTTTTCCCTTGTTTACATTTGTATTCTCGTTCTCTTGGTTTTTGGTACATAAGTTCTTGCTTGCCTTATCTTTTGTTTTTTGTTTTGTCGTTTTCATGCTTTCGCTCAATGGAGCTTATGCTACGGTTTTGTGCCACTTATATGCCATACATAGTTTTCTTTGTATTGCTATTTCAATTCTCGCATAATCATAACTATCAGTATTAAACCTTGAGATTAAGAACTAGTATGCTAGATACGTGTTTTGATAAATATTTCCATATTAATTTATGCACATCAATGTAGGATTGCCCCCCCCGAAACTTGATTGTTTCATTGAATACTTCAGTAAAGATGGAAGTGTAATGATGCTTGTTGTAGTTTTAAAAGTGCTTTTCAAGCGGGCCAAGTAATAAGTTATTATTATTGGTTAAAAACAGCGTCAAAACTAGTGTTTGGCAAAGCTCATAAAGAACGGTTCCGCGGTTCATTTAGACCAAGTGTGTCTTTGATATTTAAGTATATATTTTAAGAATAAATTCTGGAAGTTTTCATGTTATGTCAAGATTATAGAAGTTGAGTTTTGGTCATTTTAGCCATGTATAAGATTGAAACAACAAGTTTTGTAAAAAATGGGTCATTTTAGGAATTTTGTATAAAATCAATCGTATGAAATTAGAAGTTGTGTCACCCGCCATTTAAAGGTATTGAGTATAGTTTAATTGTAAATTAGTTCATATGGATTTGTACATATAGTATTGTATCTTCTATGATAATAACAAAAGTCAATTTTTCGATCATGAGCGTTTACGCTCAAAGGTTTTTATATTTTGGTCTTGTTGAAAAAGAGGCATTTCAAAAATACTTTGTTAAAATTATCTACACATTTTGAAATTGTCATTTCATTTGCTCAATCACTCTATAACCACTGTTCACAAACTTGTTCTCATTTCCCTGACACCCTAATCGGCTACGTTTTTCATACTAGTTGTAAAATATGATCTTTTCTTCGTTAGTTATATCATCTTGCTTTGCATATACATGTGTTGATTGAATGTTCTTGCTTGATTATTTATCTTGTCGTTATCTCGGTGTTTGATTACTATTTGATTAATTGACAAATGCGTAATTCTTAGGAAAGGTTTTGTTTCGTTCTTAAAATGCTTTCATGTTTATATTCGTGATACTAAATGTTAAGGATTAAACATGTCTTGCATGATTCTTGCATATTGAAATACTTTTGTCTATTATATGATGTCTCGTATGATCTCATAATTTGTCATTTTGATACATGATGATTTTGATATGGATATATTTTTGTTTGATAGTTCTTGTTCCTTGTTGGCATTCCTTAAATCTATCCGTATGTTGTTCTAGTTTATGCATGATCAATCATGGTTTACATGATCTTTTCATCTTGCTCTCTACATGACATTGCTACATGATATACTTGCTACTTGTGCACCTTTGTTATGTCAAAATATTGTTGATACACTTGTAGAAGTCTATGATCTTCCTTTCGAAACCATATTGTTTTGAAAATTTTATTTAAGAACCAAAATCGACAAACAAGCGAATGAACAACATAACTAGGTTAATACTTATGTGTCAGAAATAAACAAACTCAAATACAATAAGAGATCTAGTGCCTTTTTGTTTCCTTTGGAACATATCCTTCACATCATTGTTAGTGCAATCGAATTGCTAATCTAAATGATCTTCTTTATGCTTGTGAATTTATTGGAACATGTTCTTGTATGAATGGTTTTATTTCTCATATCGTTTATGCTTGAATTTGCTTGTTTGTAATCTATGTCGTTTATGCTTTTGGTTGGTTTTATGCAATTCATGCTTCTTTTTTTTTTTTTTTTTTTTTTTTTTTTTTTTTTTTTATTGATTTTCTTTACCCTCTTAGAAATTTGGAGCGGTTGGTATAGTAGTAAAATCGTAGGATCTAAGCATTGAATTTTCGTCCATGAGCCTTTTTTCATTTTCAAGAAACTCCATTGTAATCACTATCTCAAAGCGAATATAGGGTTAGAATCATTTGGAACATTTCTAGGATTTTAAGATTCTGAGGAACTTGTCTGCAGGTGGGCCGGTTCCATATCTTAAACAAAACACGGTTCAATTGGGAGATGGAACGTCAATGCGGTTTACAGTAGGCGCTTTTGCCATTTGAGGTAGTTAACTTTTGCAATCAACACTTTAATTAGGTTATTTATACTTGTATTAAGGTCGCCCAATAGTTAGTTTTGACTTACCTAGCTCTTAAGTCCTTCTAAATACTATAGAAGCCTATAATTATTTTCAAACAAAAGTATTATGACACTTTAAGTGGTTGCAACATATGTCTTCTCTTGCTTTAGTTAAGGTATTACTATTTTTGTTTCTATTTGCGTACGTGTTTTAATTGCATATATGTCTATCAATGTGTCTACTTGTTAAGTCATTTGTATGATAATACTTGAACAAGTTTCATTCGTATTTGTTGGTATAAAAATATTTAAACTATCATGTTGTTAATGATACTCTTGCTTCTATCTTTGTACTAACTCGCTTGGATTTTTGTAGGTCGATTAAGATCGATTTCTTTATCAAGATAATTTGTGCTCATTCGCACATATATCATACTTTAATCCATATCTCTTTCATTTCATGTTCATACATGCATATTCATCATCACCACTTTATTAATAAGAACTTACTTTGTTAGTTGTTTGCATTGTCATTTACCATCTTCCGCAACCTATTTCACTACTCATAAAATTGTATGTCTAGCACCTTCACTTGCTTACTCAACCCAAAAAGATAAGGTATAGGAGTTAAACCCTTTTTCTTTTTCAAACTTGAGTCTTCCACCAAGTCTTCATTACAACAAGAATCATCATGAATCCTTCCTCACCACATCACTTATCAACAACCTACAGTGATCACAACCAATATAACCATGAAGATAAATCACCTTCACATGTCTGAACCACGTTGTTGCAAGTAGTAGGATTACACTTTTTGACATTATCTTCTTCTAGTTTTCTTTTCTAGGAGTTTATTTTGAGAATCATTTTATATTCTTAAATTGAGTTGCTTGTGATTATATCATTTATACTTTTGCATCATACATACATCTCATTATATATGACTTCCTCGTAAGATGAAGTGTGTATATATATATATAGAGTATGGATCCAGTGAGAAGTAAATTAAAATAAAAAGTGAGTGTGATAGTTGACTAAAATCAAACATTGAGATGCAACGACTTGCATTAGATGCATTTCTATTCATTTATATGCACCCCTTTGAGTTTCGAAAGTTAATTTGAAGTGTAAATGGTGCAAATTGATTTTTATGATTTTGGCTCATGCAGACGAACAAAAAATAAGAGAAAAAAATGATATGCATCTAATATAAGTTGATGCATCTAATTATAAGCAAAAAAAATAAAAAACACTCTCATTGGAAGCTTTATAATGCCATCTTAAGATTATTAGAGATGCATCTAATTTATGTCGCACCAGTGAATTTAGGATATGCGGTTATAGTTACTTATTATCATTCTTATTTTAAGAAAACATTCTTATTTGTCCTAACTATATATATTATTTATATCTATATATATATATATATATTTTATATATTTTATTATATGATATTTATTTATATAATATATAATTTTTCTTGTAGTGTTTCATTTAAACATCTTAAGTGTATTGCATTATGTCTACAAACGAAATCTGTATTTTTCACTTATTATTTCTTTTTAGGTTCACGATATACTTACGGTGTAGTATATGACATGTCTAGTCTCCGGACGAAGTTTGCGATTCTTATTTTTCTTTTGTAGGTTCAAGCAAATACACTTTGCGGTATATGGCATTTTCATCCAAGGATGAAGCTTGAAACGTTTTATTTTTCTTCTTGTAGGGTCATCTTGACTCCCTCGAAACATGGGATAATGCTAAGATAAAAACGAGAGACATGGACATCATAAAAATTGAGTGCATGGTTGGCCAATTCCTTAAGAAACAAGCTTGCATGGACATTGAATCACTAATTAATGTGATGTCCATGCTCAATTACTGCTGGATCGTGAGTGAAGGATTAAAATCAAGAAAGAAACCGTCAAATCCTGAGAAAATCAGCAACTTCGTAGGAAGGGTTGAAGGTTTTTGTAAGGAATTTCACTTACAAATGCGATTTTTTCGTGTTAAAGGACACCACCAGTGTCATTGACCATGGCATGAGGGGAATGGTATTGGGAAGACCATTTTAAAAGAAACTGGGCTTGTCTACGACAAAGATGAAGGGACAGTGACGTTCAAAAAGGAGGGAGAAAAGATCATATTCAAGATGCCTCGCAAAATGGAAATGTTCTAGCACATTGATAAAGATATCTTAAAAACGAACAACATATCATCATTTATCATGACTGGCGATGATGGTAACCAGAAAAATACCCACTACTCAGACAGTCTGAATCTAGGGCCCGCATATCGGCGTGACAAAAGCGTGACTAGGGAAATTCGAAGCCTAATCAAGATAAAGAGTGGAAAGGATAAAGGAGGAGTCACGTAAGGACGTGTGACTCTGAGTCTAGCTACAAGACTCGTTAAATAAAGAAAAGCGGTTTTTGGAAGGCAACCCAATATTTAATTTCTCGCATTTAGGAGTGTCTTGTGTTTTAATTCTTAATTATTTGTTTGTTTATGTTTGAATTATTATTTGATCATGCTTTGTTTGTTTTTAACCTCATCTTAATTGCAATCAAAGGTATTCCATATTAAATTTTAAAGTAAAATCCGGTTTATAAGAACCAATTCAAACATATTAAATTGATTGTTTAGATTAATTCGCGTCAGTTTCGAGTCATATGATTGTGATTATTAATCTCAAGTTTTATGCAGTATTTTATGCAAGAAATAACTAATAGAATTGCGTGCAAGAAATGTTTCAAGAAAAATGAATGTGAAATTTTCACAGTAGCTGGAGACGGCGTTAGGATTTTTTCCTGACGGCGTCGCGCCTCCAGATTTGTGAAAATTTGAAATTTTCTAATAATTTCGAAAAATAATTTGTACAATTTCCAAAATTTGTAATTCTCTTATAAACCTGCAGAAACCTTGATTATATCAACACATTCATCCTATCTTTACTGCTTTCATATAGTCAACCCTAAAGTTTCGTTGTATATATCATTATCCCGTTGATTTTACGCCAGGTGTAGTTGTCTTTGTCTTTGATTTACAGGTTATATTTGATGTGAAGAAACCCGGAAGTTCTTAGGCCATTTCAGGAGGACGATTCTTGAAGGACGATTTAACCAGCTATCATATGTTTCTTTTTCATTATTAAGCAAACCAGGGGACTACTTGTTTATCTTAAGTGTAGGGGGGGAAATAAGCCTTTTTCTTTTCCCTTTATTCGTTTTACGGTTACTTTTAAGAACATTGGGGACAATGTTCATCTTAAGTGTAGAGGGGGGGGGGGGGAATAAGCCTTAGAAACTATTCCTTCAACTGTTATTTGCTTTGTCTTTAAAATGATGTGTAATATATCGAAACATAGCATAGACGGTAATTTTGACCCAAATTTAAAAAAACATTATGACACATATCGATGAAAACCTAGTATTAATAGCGTCTCATGGATAGGAATTTATATAACTAGCACAAAAACCCTCAAATTCCACCAAAAAATTGTGAGGTTCGCCTTTAGATCTTTAGGAATTTGGGTATCCATTTTTATACCAAAGATAATTTTACCTTTAGCTTTCTCGAGTTAAGGACCAAGCAATCATGTGTATCTATTCCATCATTATTGATGTGTATATATGATTTTGTCGCTTTTTCTGGAGCATTGGTATCGGTTAAAATTATATGAATGTACCGATAGTGTATTGAATTTTAAAACTTGTTTTTATGATGCATCCCGAGACCGTTTAGTGAGAATTAGGATTTGCTAAATGATAAGATGCACTAGGATTAACCCTTGTTTTAAACCTGTAATTGTTATTATGGTCACCTCGATCATATAACTATCCCACACCCTTGCCATGCACTCATTTTTAGTGTAGGATACCCCTAGTACACCCCTCCGAGCCTATCCTTTTCACGGTTCTCGTAATCCTCTGGTGGACTCCAGATTATTAATTTAGAGCATTATTAAACCCTTAACCAATTGTTACACCTAAATTGCCTTGGCCTACCTTGTATGTACTCGTTTTTAGTACATTATTGTTTTAACCCAAGTTAATTATTTGAGTACACGGTTGCTAAGTCCTTATCCTTGTAAATACATTTTTGGGACGATTGGGATTCATGGTAGTATTTATTTTACGGAAAAATAGGGAAGAAAAGCTAAATCATTACCCCCATATTTGTTCGATAGTCTCCATGTTATATTGATCCAACTCAATCCGGGTCATTAGTTAGCTTATGTATTAAGTATCAAAAACTCAAGTATAGGGGTGTAGTTATAAGCCCCAAGTGATGTATTATGTTTAAAAAAAATAGAAATTAAAAAGAAAAGAGATTGATTTAGAGTTGTGTAGAGTATAGTATATCTTTGTTCGAGTCTTTGGCTTAGCAACCTAATCAACGTGTATTCTTATAAGATAATTAACTCACCACTTCACCCCAAATTCACCCAAAAACTCACCCCAAATATATCCTATCCGTTTCCATTATTGTTATCTTACACATATACCCCACAACCCTTAAAGACCTCTTTGATAGTAATTTTTAGTACTTGTGCCTAGCGATGGAGGTTTGATCTTTTACCAAGCCTATGGTAATTTGTATGCCACGACATGTAATGAGTGTTAATTTTCCATTTCCTATACTGTTATAAATCATTATACCCCTGAGAGAAAGAGAGAATCCAAACACTTATGTGAGGTGCAAGTATATAACTTCCGTGCTTTTAATTACGAGGTCCAAAAGGTTGTGTCATAAAATATTTTTGAAAAGTAAGTTAAATGCCCCTGATACTGCTATTGTCTAGGTAGAAAAGCCTATTTTCTTGAGGACAAGCAAATCCTAAGTGTAGGGGTATTTGATGAGGTGTCATTTGTACACTTTTTCGGGGTCATTTAACCTCCTAAATCATGCAAATATGCCCAAATTATGTGCTTAATCATTTGTTTTTGCATTTTTAGCAG
>BQNB010108692.1:0-15146 GCA_026074375.1 Tanacetum coccineum
CAATTTAATTGTCAGTCAAAGACACATTAATTAGCTGTTATTACTCAATTTAACCAATTTTCTCCATTCCAACTACCATTCTTTGAGACTCGATATCTCATTCACACTAACTTCATTTTTGGACATATAATGGCTTGTTACAAAGCCTTACACTTACTAATTATATTTACTAATAATTATTTATGTCCAAAATTAGTGAAAACACATTTTTCATTAAAATTTTCCAACAGTTTAAACTTCTGAGCATCTCCAATGCAAAAAGCTTTTGATAGCTTTTTTGCATTTAATGCATTAAATGCACAAGACATTCAATGACTATGGCTTTTACAAATGACTTGTTTAACAAGTAATTGTAAAAAGCTAACAAAAAAACTTTGTCTCCAATGAAAAAAACACACTCAAAAAGCTTTTTAAAATTGTAAAAAATCGGTAGTTGTTTTTCCTATTGGAAATGCTCTTAGTATTAATGGACTTGATAATTTAGGACAATAACCCTTTTATGTACATGTACTAAATATGCAAGTCATCAAACCCAATCATCGAAACAGTTAGTATTTTAGTATCGAGTATAAGTTATGACTCATCAGATACGCCTCTTACCGAAATTACTGGAATTGCAATTCTTCTTTAGGCAAATCCAATGCTGTTACAAGAAGTAGCAACAACATAAAATGTTTAAAATGTTTAAATGCTCAATTTTTTATTTTATTTTTTGCTTTGTGTGTTCAACTTAGATAGATTATCATCAGATCTTTGAGTGATTTTTCTTGAAATAAGTATCTGATCCTTGAATCCTTGATGAATAATGGCTTCTAGATTTATGTAGTCTAATCTAGAGGTGATAATTGTTTTCAATTATGCGTTTTAACTAATTGATGTATAACATTTATTTTTTTATCGAATTCTGGAAATTTTTTTATCATGATGTGCTAAAGCTTATTTCTAGTAGACATAGTGGATCATATAGGCCAGACAGATTGATATAGTTGTATTCATACGTGGTACATTTCTAATCGCTAGGGTTTATTCTGTATCATCATCTTAGCAAACCATGACTTCTTTAATTCTAGAAGTATGATTCATGCACAAAGGAGTGAGATATGACAGATTGCCAGATGCAATTTAACTTTAGTTTCTCTAGGCTTAAATGTTTAATATAACTCTCTAATGTTATGATTGAAGACTGAAGTCACTGAACCTAATATCTTTTGAGATATGCTATATGCATTTTTTAGTACCCATAATTATCTTTAGGGACAGATAAGATTTTGACAACTGTATGGAAATGACAAATGGTGGGTATCGATCTTAATGTGGTCCATTTCGAAATAAAGAAATTAGACGTATTTTTTTGTTAGTAACTGATCTTGACAAATTATTACAACTAGTTATGCGTTGGAAGATAAGGGATTTCATGGAAGTTTGTAGTTTGAGAGAACAATGCGTGTCACATGGCCATAGCTATACTCGATAAGCGACAAAATAACGATACAGACGTACATACGCACATGATATGTATGTACTGAAAGTCTGAGAAAGACCTATGATTTTTATCTACAGTAAACACGTTTGAAGACGCTTAAAAACCTATTTTATAATAAGTGTTATAATACGTTTTTATAATAATTGGATCTCTACTAGATAAAATGATACGACCCGGTTTGGGTTCTATCGGGATAGGGCATCACTTTTAGCGTGTGCTTGCTCCGTAAGAATATAGAGAAGAAGAAGAGATAGATTTGCACCACTATAGCGTGTGCGAGCTCTTTAAGAAAATAGAGAAGAATACTAGAATTGTTCTTTAACTTGATTGATTGATTCCATTGATGAAAACCATTCGGTATTTATACCGAATAAAAGACAACAACTTGTTTTACAAGTTGACTCACAAAATAACTCCTATAATAAAACAAGATCATTTCCTAAACAATGACAAACAAAATACGAGATCCTTTCCTAAACAATAGACCAACATAATAAACTAACATAATAAACTATAATAATATCCTAACCATGGGCATATCATTCCCCACTCCTTCACAACCACCTTGCCCTTAAGGCGATGCCAATTTTTTTTTCTTTATTCCAAGATCCCATAATCTTCTTTGCATGGCAGCCTTCATCTTTTTCTTCTTTATGTACTGGTCATTAAGACGCTTCAAGAACGGGATAAGAATATGTAAGATATAAACATCGTATTGGACTTCTTTATCAACCTCTTTGTCGATGAGCACTTCCGTTGTACCGATCGTTCCACACAGTTGGAGAGAATGCGGGCTTCCATGACCAATGAGCGAATTAAGGATTAATATGTCCCCGCTTTCGATTGTATCATCACCCCCGTCCGTGGCCACGTTACACAAGTCATCATCCTTGTCGGTCATTAGCAAAATAGCAGTCTCATCGAAGTCATGGAGATGTTTTTGCCCCAAGTCTTCTGCCACCACCCTGTCCGGACTGGTATCCGTTTCTTCCACCTTGTTTGACTTATGGAGAATCGGTTCCTCCAACACTTAGTCTGGTATAGCTATGTTGGGGTTATCTTGGTTATCTTGTTTATCCTTCACGTGAAGGTCTTCTTGATCACCAGCAATAGTATCAACGGGCAGTTTTTTTCGTCACCAAAAAGAGCTTCGAACGCATCACTCTGCTGCTGGAAGAACGCGACCCGCTGTTACGCCAAAGTTTCGAACAAAGTCTCGAACCGATCTTGAAGATCATTTTCGAACAAAGTGTCGAACCGATCTTGTAGATCATTAAGCCACCCTCTCACCATTTGTTCATCCATGAATGCCTTGAACAATAATTCGAAGAATTTTTTTGGTGAAAAGTATTGATGAATAGTACATCATGAATAGTAACTCCGGTGAACAATGCGCGTAAATAGTACTCGATGAACAGTAAACTTTTTTTTTGAAACTTTTAATCGAAACCCTCTCAACGAGAGCTCTCAATGAAAGCACCACTTTTAGCGTGCGCTTGCTCCGTAAGAATATAGAGAAGAAGAGACCTAAACCCTAAACCCTGAACCCTGAACCCTGAACCCTGAACCCTGAACCCCTAAACCCTAAACCCTAAACCCTAAACCCTAAACCCTAAACCCTAAACCCTAAACCCTAAACCCTAAACCCTAAACCCTAAACCCTAAACCCTAAACCCTAAACCCTAAACCCTAAACCCTAAACCCTAAACCCTAAACCCTAAAACCTAAACCCTAAACCTAGCATGTGCGAGCTCCTTAAGAAAATAGAGAATAATACTAGAATTGTTCTTTGACTTGATTGATTGATTCCATTGATGAAAACCATTCGGTATTTATATCGAATAAAAGACAACAACTTGTTTCAAAAGTTGACTCACAAAATAACTCCTATAATAAAACAAGATCCTTTCCTAAACAATGACAAACAAAATACGAGATCCTTTCCTAAACAATAGACCAACATAATAAACTAACATAATAAACTATAATAATATCCTAACCATGGGCGTATTATAGAAAATGATTTTTATTAAGTGGATAGAGTAGATATGTAACCCTTGTAACGCTTTATCTTGTTGTTTGTAACTTCTTCTAGATTCTTGCTAGTTTGTTAATCTATTTCTTTTGCCGTTAAAAAACTAATAATAAGTGTTATAATACGTTTTTATAATTTTATGTAATTAGTTGCTACTAGATACATGTTTTTAAGGACAACAATGCATCTAAAAAAGACCTAGTAGCATTCTATTAGATGATATAATGGACCAACTCACATTCGGAGCGGTTCTGATCCTTAGACCTAGGTGACTAAGTTGAGCCACCTCTTTTATACCACCCCGTTAAACTCAAGCCGTCGTCATTTATCTCTTTTTCAAAACAAAACAAAAAATTACATGCTTTGCCTTTATTTTTGTTTTTTTTCTTTTGATGTTGCTGCATGATGAAGATTAATCTCCACTTGCTGTCGGATGTCATCATCAAAAATTGCTTTAATGTTATCGCTTTGTTTTGCTTTTGCTGCTGCAGATAAAGATTTGTTTCCACTTGCTGTCGAAGCTATTCATCAACAAAACTTTTATTGTTTAATGTTTATTTAGTTTTCTCATCAAATTCAAGCTTTTGTGATTTCGCCGCTCGAATTGCAGAGGAGTATTAGAGGATATAACGGCCCAAACCCGAATGTGAGTTGGTCCATTAAAGTTTTATGGTTTTTAGTATGTTCTATGTTGCCCTATAAATACATATCAGTAATATAATACCTCTAACGGGGTTTAAATCATTCTAACGCATTCACCCCACTCTAATTGTAACCACCAAATCAAACACATAAACATAGATCACATAAAATACGCACAAATGTTATAAACATCAAGATTACTTAAATATTTACAGAGATTATGCTATGTATGGTTTATCAATCTAGATTAGTTACTGACACATTTGCGGATTTCATACATTTTAGTCGGTGTAACAATGATTGTGAACCATGGTAAATTAGTTAGCCAAAAAAATCAAAACCATAGTTATCCAAAAAATAAAGAAGAAAAAAAGCATGTTACGAAATCCTCTTATATAACTTTTTTTAAACGGAACGGAAAATTTTAATCACTCTCACAACATTAAACACAACAAAAATAAACTCCTATGTCGTAAGCATAATAACTTGAAACCATAACTATTAGGTTGTGAGGTAGTTTACAGACCACATATGTTCAACAATTGAGACAACATAAGAAATATCAAACAATTCAATAACAAATCGCGCCATAAAGAATCAAATATTGCAAAAAGCCTAATGGAGATTTTAATACGAAACAATGATGTGTATTGTGCTAGATATTTCGCACATCTCAATTATTCACAACAAACTAAAAATTAGCACGGAGAACAGTCAAGCTTTTGCGAAAAAAAGAACAACAATGGAATGGGGGGGTGGGGGGGGGGGGGGGGGGTAAATGGACCCTAATATGATGTTTACATGTTAACCAAAACTATGTCGGGTCAAAACACAAACAATTAATGTCAGTAAAAACAGATTTCCCATCCTCAAAAATGTCCACTCAATGCTCGTGCTTTTTTTTTTTTTTTTTTTCTTCCCGACATTGTTAAATTTCGTTTACACCTCTCAAAGGTATTAGTTACGGACGGGGAGTGGCGTGGATCAGAACATTTATTAATACTTTATGTGGGCAGGCATCGCTCGTCCTAGAGATCTCAGAACCCCATGACTTATAAGTGAACATCCTAACCACCAGTAACCCATGGTCAAAATTTTATTTTTATTTTTTTTAGTAAAACTACTCAAGACGAACGCGGATCAATGGGAGAGCATTTATGATACTTTGAGGAAATTTACGATTAATGATATGAGATCCCTCATCACAAGCCAAATATCTCCTAATACACAAAGACCAACCTTATGGAACAAACTTGTGCCGATTAAAGTCACCGATAAGCAAAATTTGGTTTCTTGGAGGATTATGAACAAAGAAAATTCCACTAGGAAGTACTTAGATTCATAAGAGGGACCGAAAACTTTTGATGCTGTTAGATGCATTGGTTTGTGGACGAAGATAAGAGACATAAAGAAGCATATTCTTTTGAACTTAAAAACACCCATTTTTATATTTTACTATAGCAACTTACTAAACTATTCTAAACTCCTAAAATAATTAGACTAAACCGGTAATACCTAAATCAAACATATGCAAAACACGAAAATTTAAACATGAACACTTATAAGATAATTTTGGCTAACGGCTTTTTGTTTGATGTCAAATTTCAACTAGATAAATCAAAAAGAAGAAAATTTGCAAGCCAGAAATAATAAAGAAACTTAAGTATGTAACTCAAAAAATAAAACAAACACTGTCGATACAAAAAATTATCCTTTAGTGACAAAAAAATTATCACTAAAAGTAAAAAAAAATGTCAAGAAAGTTTAGAAACAAAAGTTAGAAAAAGTGTCACTTGATTTTTTGGGTTTTTATCTTACACTTAAAAAGTGTAGCTAAGAGTGAAGTAGGGAAAAAAACAAAGGTTTAATTACCCCACATATATAACCATTAACAAAAAAGCCTAAATTTAAATGACATAGAATTTACCCAATACTAAATACCATTAGTCATATGAAAACTCATTTTTTACAAACATCATAATTAGCCATATTTACCCATTCTATTGAGTTTACCTCATTTAAAAAAGGTGAAAAACACTTAAGAATAACAATTATAAAAATAGTATATACTATTATACCCTTATGATGAGCAGTAAATACCAAGGTCCCCTTTTTACCCTAATTTAGCACTACAACATTTACCACTATCCTCGGAGACATAATCCCGTTTTCACCGGCGCCATGTCCCCGGGGATAGTGTGGGGAAAAGTAGTAGGGGAAAGCTCGAAGGGGATTCATTCCTCGACAATTTCCCCGGCGACACATGGGCCCACGACGGGCCCACCCAATTACATCAACCAATTTAGTGTCACGGTGGACAGTTTTCCCCGACGACATATCGCCGAGGATAGTGAGCTAATTAACTAACTAATTAAGCAGCTTGCTTAATTAGTTTAATATTTTAGTTACTGTCGTTGGGGAAAAGTCCCCATATCGTTTGACTAGTCAAAAGCCACGTGGCTTTTGTCATTTTTGAGGCTAACTATCCCGCAACAGGTCCACGCGTAATAGTTTTCTATACTTACTAGATCAACTTGGCCATGTTACATTTGTCTGCTATTATTCTCAACTTTTCCCCGGCGACATGTCCCCGGGAATAAGTCCCTGCAGTTTTTTTTTTTATTGCAGCCTGAATAACAGCTGATTTCAAGGTTTTATTTGAATTTTTTTGAAAAAAAACCCACCAATAATTCAAACTGTATCTAGCAATAATAAATACCAAATACATTATAACTTGTACCAAAACACAAAATAATATCACGGATCAACGCATTTGATATAACTAAACTAAATACGTCCAAAATTTGAAAAGCATGTTCCAGTCTAACAAACGGGCTTCCTAGCCACAAAACTTGCATTATCCGCAAGATACAAGTCAATATTCACCTAGATAACATGTTCTAAACATACGGGGATACAAATGTTTACATAAGGGTCGCCTATACATACTTAAAGAAACAAAATAGCATATACTTACCCATATATAACATCTCCTAACTATCTGTATCCTCCTCATCCTCGTCGGCGTCCTCATCATCGCCCGACTCATCATCCCCGGCCACGCCACTCTCGCTCTCATGCTGTGACTGAAGCTGCGTAAACAGCTGGGAGTACTTGTCGTCACTACTCATGGCCTTCGTGATCATGTCAATATGCTTCTGGAGCTGCTTGTAGCTTCTTTTGAGCTCATTGACATCGGAAGTGTGATTGCATCGAGGCTCGGGGACATCGAGGACGTCCTTGCCCCTTCCCGCCAAAACCCTACCAACACCGGGAATGTGCCCGCGCTGCTTACCCCCGCGAACCATGGCCATGATCTGATCATCGGTGTAGGTGCCTAGACCCTGTAGCCTCAGCATATCCTCCTACGTAGTGACAAAAATACAAGATAGTTAATATGTTAGTCGGGTTACTACATTATTTCTCGACAAATCATTAAAGTGCGTGTTTTGAAACAATACTTATATATAGACGTCGATCCTCGTCCCGCAAGAATACACTGCCAACAGTATGTGTATCGAAGAAGGTCTGGATTAGGGACGGGTACTCTTGAGTCGTGGAGCTCTGCATCTGTACATACACAAGTATATAAGATGAAACAAATTAAAAATGACAAATCACAACACACCAAAGCATATAATGAGCTATATATATGTAAAATAATTATAATGTTTATTACCTGCCTATCTCGGAGGGCAGCAAGTGTTCGAGATCCCCGGTGGCATACGACCTTGCTCTTTGCCCGGTTTTGAGCATTTTGAGCACACCAGACCATGTTCTTTGGATCAGACTAAAACCGGATCTACTCATCCTAATCTTTCGCAGAGATGTTCACGGGACGTCGGGATCTGATAGCTTCCGCGTCGTAAGTCTCGTCATCGGGGTTCTTAACCCAATAATCCCTCTTCAACGACGACTTGTTGTCCGTGTAGATCTTGCCAATATGTTGATCGATGCCCTTCCTGATTTCTGGTCAAAGCTCAGATTGTATGTAGGGCTTCAAGTCAAACTGGGTCTACAATCATATATAACAAAGACAGACTTAGAGATATAATTTATATATATCTAAATTCATTTCTTTATTTATATGACATAAATAAATAAATGAATTTAGATATATACACACAATTAAATAAATGTAACACGATAATAAAATAAACATAAAAGGATAATGAAATAACTGACCTTAATCTTTCTGAGGACCCCCACCTTCTGCTCTAGCGGGATGATGCGCGAAGAACCAAAGTGTATCGGGAACCCCCTCACGATTTCCCTGAGGAGGTTAGCCCAATGAGACGAGTGCTCGCCGAGAGGCAACATCGTACCGTTATCTTTTCAATCAAAACGGACCGACTGTGGGCCTAATTCATCCGTGATCTTCCTTAACCCGAGGTTCCTGGTTTCCTTGTGGGTATTCATCCTGCTGACTTTCTTGCCTCCCAAATTAGGTTTTTGGGTGCCCTTGCCTATAAAATCAAGTGAGCGATAATGACATAAATGTGGAAAACTAGAAAGGGGGTTGAATAGTTTACCGCATTTTAATTTTATGTTTAGTTTGATTATAAAAACTTAGATTCGACTTTATGTGATTTTATAATGTGCACAATATGAACAATTTAACTAATCAAATAAGTAATGACAAGATATGAAATAAGTATGCAAGATAAGAGAAAAGAATTAGGAAAGAATCAAACCACAAACATGAGGAATTATAGTGATTTCGGTAACGACGCACCTCTCCGCCAACTCACTCCCCGAGCACCAAACCTTGAGAGTTATCTTCACTAAGTCAACAACCTCTCTTAGGCGAGAAAACCGTACGACAACTTAGCTTACACTAAATTCTGACACTAAGATGGTAATGTGAGTTTTCCAATCCTAGGTAGAACCAATCTATCACAACTAACCACACTACTTCACGATAATTCACTACTTCGCTTCACCACACAACTTTTTCTTCACTTCACAACTTCACTTTACTCCACAACTTCACTTCACTTCACAACTCCTTCACAACCTTTCTATACTTCTCTTCACAACTTTACTTCAACTAAACACTATCTTGATCACACCAATCTAACACTACTTACTAAGATCACCCTGATCTAACTATACTTACAATGATCACCACAATCTACTTAATATACACAACTATGATACACACCTCACAATAATAACACAAAAAGATTTCAAGATATGATACAAATGCAACAAGGTTGCAAGGATCACACTAAGCATTATAAATACTTCTTCCACTTAACGGTATGAAGAATTCTCTCCTTGCATTAGGTTCAAAGCTGGATCACTGGAAATAAAAGCTTATGATTAAATGATCAAAGGGATGAAAAGAGAGTATAAACTGATTTAGAACAGAAAGAAAGAGTATGCAAAATGTGAGAAAATCAGTGAGGAATAGTCCAGTATTATAATAAGGCAAGCCTGAGGGGATTTTTATCTGCGACCCCTTAATAGTTGTCGTCCCCTTAATAATTAAGGGGGCTGCCCTTTATAATTAAGGGGGCCGCCCAGCCTAGTCGCTCCCTTTTTTGTCTTTCTGAGGGAGGGATTTTCTGGAACCCGTTCAGCTCTTTTTAGGTAAAAATGTTTGAATTCAAATATTGAATAAAATATATCTTTAAATCGAAAAAGTGTTTTGTAAAAGTAATAAAAATGATTGTGAATTTATAAAAATTGAGGTGAAATTAAAATTCATTTGCTCCATAAAAACATTAAGCATTTATTTATTCATACCTTTAAGTGATTAAATTTTCGAAATGAAAATTTACTACTAATTACTTGTTTACAAAAAAATTTCATTGATCATTTTTACATTTTATGATTATCAAAACATAGAGAGGTTGAAAAATATTTATAACGTTTTAGGCATTATTTCTATCAACAATCTCCCCTTTTTGATGATTACAAAATCTAGACTCATTATATGTAAAATTATTTTTAAACAAGTATTTAGTGATTTTTATTTCCATTTATCCCCTTTTTTGTAGAATTAAAAAGGCTTTGTCGATGATTGTGCGTAGAATCGACGGAATAAGTTCTCCCCCTTGATGTGTACTCCCCCTCGTTCGAGGGCACCAAGGAATCGAGCTATGGTAACTTTGCTACAAGAACAAGTTAAAAGAACAAGACAACCATTTCTAACATATAAAAGGAAAAATATTAGAGCATGTTGATAATGTTTGACAATTGTCAAGAAATTTGTGTAAATCAATAACCACAAATATATATATCAACTAAAAGTAAGTGCATAATTAAAGCATAAAACTAAAGACCATTCATTAAACATAGTAATTGTGAATAAAACACAATCATGCATACATCAAATAGAAATAATATGCTTGAAGCATATTAATATAACATTCCTAAAATTAAACTACAAAGGTCCTAATATTCCTACAATGTCATAGGAAGCCATTGGACTTGCTTGCAAAAAGGAGAGGGTTGGTCATTTATTTGAAAGCGAGAAAAAAAGTCGGCATGTATCATGCTTAGTTGGTTGTTGGTGGAGAGTTTGGAGCGAAGGTGGTTGTTGGAGGATAGTCACGTTGGATTTGAGGTGGTGATTGTGGTCGAGTAAGAAGAAATTCAATCCAATTGATATCTTCACTCAAGGTTAAAAATTATTTTTGGGTGAATATGCAACAAGGACAATAACCAACATGTTGTTCAACTTGATCAAAGTTGAGGGTGTGAGGTAAGTTTGGAGAGTAAGGTGATGGGGAAGTGTTACGTTGTGAGAGGTGCATGGCTAGGAGGTTTGATAGGTCTTGAAGTTTATTAATGTCATTGATGAGCATTTATCTACTTAGAGATGGAGGAAGTGGAGGTAGGTTGGGGTTGTCCGACCTTGAGTGAATGGAGGGGGAGTTTAAGCATGAAGCACATTAGCAACATGTGGGGGGGGGGGGGGGGGGGGGGGGGGTAATGGACCCTTATGTGTTACATTTACAAGACTATGTCGGGTCAAAACAAACAAATAATGTCATGTAAAAGATAGATTTCCCATCCTCAATGTCCGAGCTCATGCTCGTGCTTTTTTCCCCATTGTTAATTCGTTTACTGTCGGCGTGGATCAGACTTATGTGGGCAGGCAGCCTCGTCTAGAGATCTCAGAACCTATGACTTAAGTGAACTTCCTAACCTCCAGAACCCATTGTCAAATTTTTAGTTAACTTCTCAAGACGCGGATCAATGGGAGAGCATTTATGATACTTTGAGGAAATTTACGATTAATGATATGAGATCCCTCATCACAAGCCAAATATCTCCTAATACACAAAGACCAACCTTATGGAACAAACTTGTGCCGATTAAAGTCACCATTGTTCTTGGAGGATTATGAACAAAGAAATTCCCACTAGGATTACTTAGATTCTAGAGGGACCGACTTTTGATCTGTTAGATGCTTGGTTTGTGATGAAGATATAGAGACATAAGAGCATATTCTTTTGAACTTAGAAACCCCTTTTACATAGCATCTAAACTATTCTAAACTCCTAAAATAATTAGACTAAACCGGTAATACCTAAATCAAACATATGCAAAACACGAAAATTTAAACATGAACACTTATAAGATAGTTTTGGCTAACGGCTTTTTGTTTGATGTCAAATTTCAACTAGATAAACAAAAGATGATAATTTGCAGCCTGAAATAATTATAACTTAAGTGTAACTCAAAAAATAAAACAAACACTACAAAAAATTATCCTTTAGTGACAAAAAAATTATCACTAAAAGTAAAAAAAAATGTCAAGAAAGTTTAGAAACAAAAGTTAGAAAAAGTGTCACTTGATTTTTTGGGTTTTTTTCTTACACTTAAAAAGTGTAGCTAAGAGTGAAGTAGGGAAAAAGCAAGGTTAATTTCATATATACCCAATACAAGCCTATAAATGACATATTTACCCAACTAAATACCATTATGTCATATATACCCATTTTAAACATCATATTTGTCATATTTACCCATTCTATTAGTTTACTCATTTAAAAAAGGTAAAAACACTTAAGAATAATCAATTATAAAATTGTTTAACTATTATACCCTTATGATGAGCAGTAAATACCAAGGTCCCCTTTTTACCCTAATTTAGCACTACAACATTTACCACTATCCTCGGAGACATAATCCCGTTTTCACCGGCGCCATGTCCCCGGGGATAGTGTGGGGAAAAGTAGTAGGGGAAAGCTCGAAGGGGATTCATTCCTCGACAATTTTCCCCGGCGACATCATGGGGCCCACACGGGCCCACCCAATTTTCAGTCAACCAATTTAGTGTCACGGTGGACAGTTTTCCCCGACGACATATCGCCGAGGATAGTGAGCTAATTAACTAACTAATTAAGCAGCTTGCTTAATTAGTTTAATATTTTAGTTACTGTCGTTGGGGAAAAGTCCCCATATCGTTTGACTAGTCAAAAGCCACGTGGCTTTTGTCATTTTTGAGGCTAACTATCCCCGGCAACAGGTCACCGGGTAATAGTTTCTATACGTTGACTAGTCAACGTGGCATGTTACATTTGTCTGCTTATTATTCTCAACTTTCCCCGGCGACATGTCGCCGGGGAATAGTCTGCATGTTTTTTTTATGCAGCCTGAATAACAGCTGATTTCTAGGTTTTTTTTGAATTTTTTTGAAAAAAACCCACCAATAATCAAACCTGTATCTAGCAATATATAAACTACCCAAATACATTATAACTTGTACCAAAACACAAAATAATATCACGGATCAACGCATTTGATATAACTAAACTAAATACGTCCAAAATTTGAAAAGCATGTTCCAGTCTAACAAACATGCTTCCTAGCCATAAAACTTGCATTATCCGTAAGATACAAGTCAATATTCACCTAGATAACATGTTCTGAACGTATGGGGATACAAATGTTTACATAAGGGTCGCCAATACATACTTAAAGAAACAAAATAACATATACTTACCCATATATAACATCTCCTAACTATCCACATCCTCCTCATCCTCGTCGGCGTCCTCATCATCGCTTGACTCATTATCCCTGATCGCGCCACTCTCGCTCTCATGCTGTGACTGAAGTTGCGTAAACAGCTGGGAGTACCTGTCGTCACTACACATGGCCTGCATGATAATGTCAATATGCTTCTGGAGCTACTTGTTGCTTTTTTTGAGCTCATTGACATCGGAAGTATGATTGCATCGAGGCACGGGGACATCGAGGACGTCCTTGCCCCTTCCCTCTAAAACCCTACCAACACCGGGAATGTGCCCGCGCTGCTTGCCCCCGCGAACCATGGCCATGATCTGATCATTGGTGTAGGTGCCTAGACCCTATAGCCTCAACATCTCCTCCTACGTAGTGATAAAAACACAAGATACTTAATATGTTAGTCGGGTTACTACATTATTTCTCGATAAATTGTTAAAGTTCGTTTTTTGAAATAATACTTACATATAGACGTCGATCCTCGTCCCACAAGAATACGCCGCCAACAGTATGTATATCGAAGAAGGTCTGGATTAGGGATGGGTACTCTTGAGTCGTGGGGCTCTGCATCTATACATACACAAGTATATAAGATGAAACAAATTAAAAACGACAAATCACAACACACCAAAGTGTATAATGAGCTATATATATGTAAAATAATTAATAATGTTTATTACCTGCCTATCTTGGAGGGCAGCAAGTGTTCGAGATCCCTACCGGCATACGACCGTGCTCTTTACCTGGTTTCGAGCATTTTGAGCACACCGGGACATGTTCTTAGGATCAGACCAAAACCGGATCTACTCATCCTAATCTTTCGCAGAGATGTTCACGGGACGTCGGGATCTGATAGCTTCCGCGTCGTAAGTCTCGTCATCGGGGTTCTTAACCCAATAATCCCTCTTCAACGACGACTTGTTGTCCGTGTAGATCTTGCCAATATGTTGATCGATGCCCTTCCTGATTTCTGGTCAAAGCTCAGATTGTATGTAGGGCTTCAAGTCAAACTGGGTCTACAATCATATATAACAAAGACAGACTTAGAGATATAATTTATATATATCTAAATTCATTTCTTTATTTATATGATATAAATAAATAAATGAATTTAGATATATACACACAATTAAATAAATGTAACACGATAATAAAATAAACATAAAAGGATAATGAAATAACTGACCTTAATCTTTCTGAGGACCCCCACCTTCTGCTCTAGCGGGATGATGCGCGAAGAACCAAAGTGTATCGGGAACCCCCTCACGATTTCCCTGAGGAGGTTAGCCCAATGAGACGAGTGCTCGCCGAGAGGCAACATCGTACCGTTATCTTTTCAATCAAAACGGACCGACTGTGGGCCTAATTCATCCGTGATCTTCCTTAACCCGAGGTTCCTGGTTTCCTTGTGGGTATTCATCCTGCTGACTTTCTTGCCTCCCAAATTAGGTTTTTGGGTGCCCTTGCCTATAAAATCAAGTGAGCGATAATGACATAAATGTGGAAAACTAGAAAGGGGGTTGAATAGTTTACCGCATTTTAATTTTATGTTTAGTTTGATTATAAAAACTTAGATTCGACTTTATGTGATTTTATAATGTGCACAATATGAACAATTTAACTAATCAAATAAGTAATGACAAGATATGAAATAAGTATGCAAGATAAGAGATAAGAGATGGAAAGATGTTGGGATTCTAGATTTGATGGGACAAAATAAATAAAAGAATGAAACATAAAGACTAAATCTAGTAGATCAGAATTCTACAAGCTGGTAGAGAATTATGAAGATTTGGTTAAAGTTTACAAGATTAAGATTAGGAAAGTATTTTATTAGTTTAAATAGTTTCCTTATCATATTAGAAAAATATTTAATTAGTTTAAATAGTTTCCTTATCATATTAATTTACTTCATTAGATATCGTACAATGAAGAGAGTTAGTACTGCTAGTTACACTCGATATCGGATGACACACATGGTTTGGATCTTAGACAGAAGTG
>BQNB010108693.1:0-22908 GCA_026074375.1 Tanacetum coccineum
TTATGAAACTCTTAAAAAAACGGACTTACGCTTATAGAGAAACTTGGATTGATCATGTCTAATATTACACACGTAAATATACTCCTTGTGACCAGTTATGTGTTATTTGCGAAACCGAGGTTTTTGAACAAATTTAATACGGACATTAAACTATGAAATTTGATTTCTTGTGTAATTTTAGTTTTTTATGTGCACAGTATGGAGTTGAATTGATCTTTAATCTTATCATGCCCCACTACATGTTTCGGCATATGGGGGAATTATTAGAATTACTTGTGTCTTCAGATACATGTAGAAGTACGATATAGGGTTTGATCAATTTGTAATCTCACCATATTGGCAACTATAAAAACTAACGTTAACAAAGGGTTTCTTAACAAATAATAGCATCTTTAGTTAATTGGAAATACGGCTCATCCATTGTTGGACAAACTATAAGAGAAGTTAAAGGCGGGTTGAGTACGCTTCCCAAAAGAAGTCAGGTTTTTAATACGCTTCGCACTGACCTGTTTCTCCGCTTCTTTGTGCGTAATGGAGTTACCGTGAACATTTGACAAAATGATGTCTATACCAAAAATGTTAACAAAATGTTTTCTTAACTTTGTGCTACAAGTTGTTTTGCATGCTTCTTGTACATAATTTTGTCACATTTATGTGTATACCCTTATATGAAATTTTAAGTCTATGCCAGCCACAACTAGAACACGTGCATTTGGCTTGACCTCTCTGGTCAGACCTCAGGTCCTTGCCAACCCATGGCGAATTTTTTCCATTGGTCAGACATTTGTCAATTTTCACATGTTCTGTTTTGGTGTACTTAAATCGAGTTACCTGGTCAGACCTCAGACCCGAGGCATAAGATGAGACCAAATATGCTTTTGACATTACTATAAGAGTTACTAATGTCACTAGTCTCATAAATCTAAGAGTTGCATTTCATGCAATTAACGCTCGTCGCTTACCTCTTGCCCTACTTGTTTACACGTTGGTCAGACCTTCTGTAATAAGTGGGAGGTCAAGTTGGATCTTAGTCTTATTAGTAATTAATTGGGTAGTTAATTCTTTTAAGAATTTAATTATCGACAATACTAATATTTGAACTTTTTCTAATTGTAGATGACAACCTCGTCAGCTAACAATTCGGTCTTCAGGGGCTTCTTCGAGAAGCAAAAACTGACTGGACCCAACTTTATTGATTGGTATCGACAACTTAGGATTGTACTATCAATTGAGGATAAGTTGAATTACCTAGAGCAGCCACTTCCTCCTGCTCCTGTAGCTCCTGCGGGTCAGCATGTTGCTCCTGAAATCCTTGCAGCTCATACTGCTTGGGTTAAAGGATCAAAAGAGATTGCTGGACTCATGCTCATGACCATGGAGCCAGAGATCCAACGAAATCTGGAAAATCTCCATGCTAATGACATGCTAAAGGAGTTAAAAGCTCTGTTTGCCCAGCAAGCAGAGCAGGAGCTTCTACAGACTACGCGTGATTTTCACGCCTGTAAACAGGAAGAAGGGCAGTCAGTTAGCTCGTATGTTCTGAGAATGAAGGGCTATATTGACAATCTAGAGCGTTTGGGGCACCCCGTGACACTTGGCCTTGCTGTGAGTCTGATTCTTATCGGTCTACGCAAGGAATTTGATGGGTTTGTGCAGAATTACAACATGCATAGCCTGGGGAAGACTGTTAACGAGTTGCATGCTATGCTAAAGCTCCATGAGCAAACTCTTAATCTGCCCAAAAACAACGCTCCTGCTCTACATGCTATTCGAGCTGGTAAAGTCCAGAAAGGTAAAAAGCACAACAAACCGCAACCCTCAAAGGCTGGCAGGGGACAAAATCAAGGGAATGGGAAACATAAGCACGCTTTTGCTCCCAAGCCCAAGATTCCCCCTCCACCCAAGAGGGAAGATCCCGCAAAGGACTCAATCTGTCATGAGTGTGGTGAGACAGGACATTGGAAGAGGAACTGTCCTCAGTACTTAGCCGAGTTGCTAAAGAAGAAAAAGAACGCAGCCTCTGGAGCTGGTGGTGGTTCAGGTATCTTCGTTATAGAACTCAATACTTTCCTTAATAGATCATGGATCTATGACACTGGTTGTGGTACTCATATTTGTAATACAACGCAGGGTCTAAGGGCAAGTAGGAAACTGAAGCCGGGGGCTCTTAGCTTGTACGTGGGCAATGGTCAACGTGAAGCTGTGGAAGCAATTGGCAACTTTGATTTATCTCTCCCTAGCGGATTAGTTATTGTTTTGAACAATTGTCATTATGCTCCTTCTATTACTAGAGGAGTAATTTCAGTTTCCCGTTTGTACGAAGATGGTTTTATTAACCGCTTCGTGAATAATACAATTCAAGTTTCTAGGAATAACATGGTTTATTTTAGTGCTATCCCAAGGGATGGTATTTTTGAAATTGATTTGTCTAATTCTTATGCAAATGAAAGTTCTATATATACTGTAAGCAACAAAAGAGCCAAGCTAGACTTGGACTCTGCTCTCTTGTGGCATTGTCGTCTTGGACACATCAGCAAGAAACGCATTGAAAAGTTGCAACACGATGGACTTCTCAATTCAACTGACCTTAGGGCTTTTGAAAAATGCGTTCCTTGTATGTCTGGGGTAAGATTGCAGAAAACCTTACACACATCAAGTGGAAGGGTCCAAAGACTTACTTGGGACTAATACTCACCTGATGTATGTGCGCCCATTTAAGGGCATCACTTCAAGCAAGGAGCAAGCTACTTTGTCACTTTCACTGCACGACTTAGTCGTTTTTTGGTTATGTTTAACTTGTTAAAGCATAAACATGAAGTTGTTGAAATCTCTTCAAAAGATAAGTGTTTCAAAAGGAAGTAGAAAATCAACTCGGTAAGACCATAAAATCGCTACGTTCTGATCGTGGGGGCGAATTTATGAGTCAAGAGTTTTTGGATCATCTCAAGGATCATGGGATTATCGCCCATCGGTATCTCCTCCTTACACTCAACACAATTACAATTGGTGCGTCGGAGTGGAGAAAAAGAACCCTACTGGATATGGTTTCGACTATGATGAGACAAACAATCTTCCAAGAGTCCTTTTGGGTGATTATGTCTTGAGACCTGCTGCATCGCATTCCTCACATATCGGTTATACTAAGAAGGTTGAAAAGACACCCATACGAAGTATGGCGTAATTGGGCGTTAAGCCCTAAGCTGTCTTACTTAAAAGTCTGGGGTTGTGAGGCACTTGTTAAGCGAGATTAATCTTACTCCAAGCCTGAACAACGTTTGAACTCTGGTTATTAAGTGTATCTTCATAGGATTAGGATACCCAAAGGAAACAATGGGTTTTTTCTTTCTACTATCCTCCCGAGAACAAAGTCTTGTTGCTCGAATGCTGAATTCCTAAAGCAATAGTCTTTTAATTCAAGAGCATTCAAGTGGGAGTCTAGAAGATACTTGAAAATTATTCAAGAAGAAGATACGCATCTCTTTCTATAGACACTAGGCTTTAATATCATGAAGAGGATGATCTGAAATACGATGAACCTTAATGTGATATCATTCCTATTCGTAGGTCCACAAGGATAACGCGTCCCACAGATCGCATTTGTGTTTCTATACTTCGATGCTGAGGAACATGAGTTTTAGGGGATCCGGTTGAACCCGCTAACTATAAAGCTGCATTGTTAGACCCCTGAGTATGATAACATGGTCTTTCAAACTATGAATGTTGGAACAAATGCAAATCAATGAAAAGACAACGAAGTATAGGATCTTGGTTTTGAACTTCTCCTTTTGGCAAAAACCTGTGGTAGTAAGTGGCTCTTTAAGAAAAAAGACCGACTGGATGGAGCGTACACACCTATAAATCTGTCTTGTGGAGAAGGGCTATATCAAAATCCCTAGAGTTGATTATGAGGAAACTTACTCACCTGTTGCAGCATTAGAGCTTATTCAGGTTTCTTATAGCCATAGCCGCTCTCTTACTATGACTCCCCCCCCCCCCCCCCCCCCAATGTGAATTGGCAAATGGATGGCAAAATGCCTTCCACAATGGATATCTCAATGAAGAGGTTTACATGGGAGCAACTTGAAGGTTTTGTCAAATCCAAAATTTCCAAACGATCGTTATGCAAGCTGAAAAACGTTTCCATTTATGGGATTATGCAATGCATCAATGGCAATGGAATAAGCGTTTTGATGATGAATATAAAGAAATTTGGTTGCAGTTCAAATTGCTGATGAGCCATGTGTATATCTAAAAGATAGTGGGAAGTAATGTCACTTTCCTAATCTTGTATGTCGATGACATATTGATCATGGGAAACAACATTCCAATGTTACAAGATGTAAAATCCTACCTTGGAAGATGTTTTGTTATGAAAGATTTAGGTGAAGCTGCATATATTCTTGGAATCAAGAGATCTACAGAGATTGATCACGACAGGTTTGATTGGCTTATGTCAAAGAGCTTATATCAACAAATATCTTAAAGCATTTTCACATGGAGAATTCCTAACGTGAAAGTATCCCCAATGCAAGATAAGCTATAGATTGAAGTAAATTCACAAGGTTTTGGCATCTACTACCCTGCTGAGTTGAAACGCATGTAAAAATGTTCCATATGCCTCGGTTGTGGGTTCATCCCCTTTTATGTATGCTGTGAGATGTGCTCGCCCTGGATGTTGAGTATTCAAATCGCTCAGAAATAACAAGCCGATTCCAACGTAATCCGGTGATCTTTACTTGGAGTTATGTTATAGAAAATTCTGTGAAGTATCTCTAGGAATTAATAAGGACATGTTTCTAGTATTTCAGGAGGGTGATCTAAACGAGAGCTTAGGGTTTTTCTTGCTACACTGATGTACTGGATGACCTCATAGTCTCGACTGGATATGTGTTCGTTTTGAATGGAGTGTTAGTTGACTTGGAGATCGATGCCAAGCAATTGCATTTTAGCTACATTCATCTACAGAGCTGTGGTATATGCTGCCTTTGAGCTTCTAAGGAAGCCGTTTGGGTTAAGAAATTCATTTCTGGGCTCGGGTTGTTCCCACAATTGAAAAATCCCTTATATAAATATGTATTGTGATAATACTGGAGCAATCGCTATAGTAATGAGTTGGTTATCACTAAGGTGCTAGACATTTCCGTGCCAAAGTTCATCTACCTCTGCGAGTTATTGAATTTGGTGACATAAAGTTAGATAAAAGTTCACACATATGACAACTTAGCTGTATACTTTTGATCAAAAGCCGTTAGACATTTTCCAAAGCATTCTGAACTTTTAGGAATATATGTATGCTTCCAGCTCAGTTAGTTTCTGGAAATAGTGTTTATTAGTCATTTGGATAATTTGGATTGTAAGACAATTTTATTTTCTGATGAATAAAGATACGAGGTATTTGTTATCATTCATATAACAATTGTTTGTCCTATATTTGCATATTTAATCCTTGAATGATTTATCATTCTAAATATGTCCATTGTCGGTTAACAATATGGGAGTATTGTTACATAAGGCAAATGTGAGGGGTTGGTTTTACTTTTCTTTTGATTTTATGTTGGTTTCCCACCAAACTCATATGTTACTCACAAGGGATGCGTATTGGACACCCCAACCTTTGAAATGTTTACTTTATGGATCCGTTGTCATAAGTAAAATTGAAAATGGTTAGTTAAGTCATCCTTAGACTTGAGAATACAAACAAGTTCAGGTATGTGTGGATATCACTTTTTTCAATTCTATGTTAAACGCTGTCCTGAAAAAGGTTAGTTATATAAGGACTATTATTGGAAGTGATGTTGACAGCAGATTACAACACTGGTTTTCAACACAGATGATTTGTTCCTCCACTTGTTATGATGCAGCAATAATACCTTGGCGCCTCCTCCAGAATTAATCAGATATGTATTTGGACCATAAACCCAAAGGGTAATGCAAGATGATCTTGATTACTTTTGGTATTATCTGCATTGAATGCTTTAACGAGAATTAAACACCCCCATCACAAATGGTTTAAACTATATGGAAATGAGTTTAGGATCCTGTTCCATGGTTTAAAAGGTATTATTTGAACAAAAGGGTTTTTCCATGATATATAGGCAGACATAAATTAACCATGCTACAAAGTATGTTTATGAAACTTGATCTCAGGACAACTTCTGGTTTTTATAACCAACGAATGTGAAGTGTTGCTAGATGTTTCTGTCGTTAGTGGAATGGGAACGATCTGCTTTCTCCAACTCCAAGTTTGGGAGTGTTGGATTTTGTGAGTTGGAACTAGCTCGATCACGACATAGAAGTGTGTGAGCCTATTCGGGGGACACACGATAAATAAAAATTTAGAGTCACGTAAAATACTTAAGTGTTGTTTCTTAAGTAAAACATTTAGACAAATCATATCGACTAGACAAGGACCTTGTGATTGTCCATATGAGGGCGGTCGAATGGTAAGGTTCTAGGTGAGGTCTAGATTTCGATGTATGAAGGGATAGTGAAGAGAATTTAATAAGGCTTCATTGTGTACAGCTTTTGTGATAAGGAATTAAAAACAAATTCTTGAAGAGTTTAACTTCAGTCATAGAGACTTGAAGGCTTATTTAAAGCCATTTCCCTGGCTCCTTTTTTTGACGTATGAAAGATCCAACAATGAAAAAAAAAATCAAAGGTTCTCCCCTTTACTTTCATTTAAAGTTAGTCCGCAATATATAAGCATCCAACTTAGTGTGATTCGATACTGTTCGGATCCAGGAGGTTGGAAGGTTTTGGTTTACTAGTTCTTAATGGCGTCTAAAGAACAAGTAGAAACAAACCTTTGGATTTTATTTGTTTGGTTTTTGGTTCATTCTTGGCATTTTCAGTTTGAACCTAATATCATATAAATCCTAGTTGTCCATTCTGAATTTCGGTGAGTAATACAAGAGGTGTATTTGGTACTCTATTCAGAGGTGTTTGGTATACAATTGTTATTTGGGTATACGTGAAGTTTGGACTAGCATCCGGGCGTGCTCGTTTACGTGTTTGTGTGAGCACTCATAGAGGTGACAACTTAGTCACTAGTTTCATACACTTGGTTTCTTTGATTTGCTGGTGTCTATAAAGGTATGTTCTTATTTATTTTTCGTGTCCCTTAAATGTGTTTTATATGTATGTTAATTATTTGTACTAGACTAGATCTATCCGCTGCGTACTCGTAAGAGTTAATTGGTTAACTTGATTGTTAAATTCCAACACAATTTATTATGACTCGTAGATGTATTACTTACATACACGTGAACAACATAGAATTTGCACACTAGATACACATATTGGTAGCATATATTAGAATTAACCCATGTTTTAAATCCCGAGACCGCATAGTAAGTATTAGAATTTTTTGATAAGAGGCATTAGGATTAACCCATGTTTTAAATCCGTAATTGTTTATGATGGTACACACAGATCATATAACTATCTCACCACCCTTTGCCATGCACTCTTTTTTAGTGCTGGATACCCTCAGTACAACCCTCCGGAGCCTCAGCCTTTTTTCTCGGTTCTCATAAATTTTCTTGTGGAGTATGGATTATTATTGAAGAGAATGTGTTACCACCTTTTAGTAATTCAATTACCCAAAATTGCTATTAGCTACCTTGTATGTTACTTCAATCGAGTAGTATTTTATTGTTTTAACCAATGTTAATTTTTTGAGTACACGGCTGATAAGTCCTTATCCTTGTTAATACTCGTTTTTGGACGATTGGGATTATGGATAGTATTTATGTCACGGAATAATGGGAAGTTAGTGAAATCAATACCCCCATATATTTGTTAGATGATCTCCATGTTATTTTGATCCACCTCAAATCGGGTCATTAGTTAGATTGTAAATATCGAGCATGTAAAAGCTAAAGTGTAGGGGTACGTGTTATAAACCCCATGTTATGATGTATTATGTTATTTAAAAAAAATATAGAAAAGAAAAAGAAAGAGATTGATGTAGAGTTTGTATATCTTCGTCCGAGTCTTGGCTTAGCAACCAAACCAACGTGTATTCGTATAAATAATTAGCTAACCCTTCCACTCCAAATTCACCCAAAGTCACCACCCAAATGTATCCCATTCGTTTCCGTTTCCATTATATGTTATCTTACACCTACACCCCACAACCCTTTATAAAGACCTCTTAGATAGTAATGAATAATGCTTGCACCTAGTGGTAGAGGTTTGATCCTTTACCAAGCCTATGGTAATTTATATGCTATGACAGTAATGAGTGTTGATTTTCCGTTTCCCCCTTTATGTTATAATTTATTATACACCCGAGTGAAAGAGAGAATCCCAAACACTTATGTAAGGTGCTAGTATATACTTTCCGTGTTGTTAATTACGAGGTCTAGAAAGTTATGTTGTAAAATACTTTTAAATAGTAGGTAAAATGACCCCTCATATTGTTATTGTCTAGATAGAAAAGCCTATTTACTTGAGGACAAGCAAATCCCATGTGTAGGGGTATTTGATGAGGTGTCATTTTATACACTTTTTCGGGGTCTTTTAACCCCTTAAATCGTGTTTTTATGCCTAAAGTAGGTACTTAATCGTTCCTTTTTAGGTATTTAGCATTTGGAAGGCATTTAGAGGAAATACACGTGACTTGGGCTCATTTAGAGAAGAAACAGACGAGACTACGGACCTACACCAACATTGCTCAATAATTTCTCCTCAGAAGCTGGAGACGGCGTCACAGATTACACGGACGCCGTCACTTTAAAATCCACCACCGACGGCAGTCCATAAGATGTCCGCGACGGGTCAGCCGCTCGATCCAGCCCATTATCTAGAATATTCTTGTCACGACGGCGTCACGATTAAAACGCAGCGATTTTCCTATAACACAAATTCGATTTAGGGTTTTATGCTCAAATCTGTTGTAACTGTTTGAGTAAAAGAAAGGATGAACCCTAGTTCGTTTAGCAGCTGTTAGGGACGATTTTAGGGCCTCAAAACCCTATTGTACTCTCTTCAATTTATGTTTTAATCAAGTAAGACTATCTTAATCATTCAATATGTCTTGTTATATGATTCTTATTTGTTCTTGCTTTACTTATAACATGCTTGGCTAAACCTTTTATTGTGTTTATTTATGATTGTATGAAACCTAAAATATAGATCTTAGTGGTGTTGCTTCTTGTGATGAATATGCATGTTAGGTCTTAGTTAAACTGATATTTGTCTGTATCGCTGTGATATGTCTAGGAAAACTATGAGTGTGTAGAATGGGACTAACATCGAGGAACAGTCTTCATACTACCTTGCCCCTTATATGGTTGATCCACTCTTAATATATTTCAAATGCATTTAATATACTCTTAGGGGCCTTGTAATAGTCTTCACACTACCTTACTTGTATGTTGCCTTAATAGAATAATAATAGTCGGTTGGATGCGTGTATTCGTTCATGCTTAGGAAATAATTGCATAGTTCATCACAATTTGGATCATCTTTTTGGCTTAGTGTGACAATGCAACAACTCTAGGAAGATAGCAACTAATAGGAGTAACATGTTTAAATACAATACTGTTCTTTTATTATATTGTTATCACCATTAGTTTAGATTATTATTTAGTTTAATAGCTAAAACCAACCAACCTCTCCAATATATGATTTTACCTGCTTTTATAAAATACAAAAACACAAAAAGAATCTTCCCTCAACCCTTAGAATTATGTTAGACCATGATCAAGCCTTCCCAACCTGTTTCTCGTAGTGAACGATTAACAACTCCGATAAGTCTTGCCTTATTCTACTATACTACAAACGGTCTAGGTACCTTGCCTAGGGAGTTGTTAAAACTTTCGTGGTAGAAGTCATTGTACGTACCGACCCGCATCAGAGCTAAGCTAAATGAGAGATTAAAGGAGATCACGTTTTGTAGTATTCTATGCTTAGAGAATATGTTGTTGAGTTTATTGTTCTACACCCTAATACCATCTTTTTATTAAGATTGCAAAGTAAAAGGAATACTGATCCTTCTTTGCCTACTAGGGTGTTTCAGAGAATATATGTTTGTTTGGGAGCATTAAAAGTGGGTTTTAAAGCCTGCGGAAGGAAAAGGTGGTATGTTAGGCTTATATGGTTGGCTTTTCATGAAAGGGCCATTTCTGGCCAAGTTTTTTGGTAGCGGCTTCGGTACTGGGATTTGAAACAATAGAA
Organism: Tanacetum coccineum; assembly: GCA_026074375.1. Taxonomy (NCBI): domain Eukaryota; kingdom Viridiplantae; phylum Streptophyta; class Magnoliopsida; order Asterales; family Asteraceae; genus Tanacetum; species Tanacetum coccineum. Next base: position 10,186 of record BQNB010108693.1, read on the forward strand.
TTTACCTATTGTCCTATGCGTTGGTCTGAAGCTGAAACTAAGAGTTCTTGAGCTGCTGGTCTAGCTGTCGTGTTGGGTGTGACATAGATCATGCTTCTAATTCAAATTTCACATTAATGAGAGTGATAGGACAAAAGGTGAATTATTATGCCTTGACTAGTTGAATTTCTTAATTACTGAATTATAGTATTACTAATTATATGGAATATATTAACTGATATTGAGTAAGGTTTTGGTTCTTGCAGTGGTATCATTCCGGCCTACTAAAATGTTTATCCAAGTGCAGAACACAAAGATATTGCCTTGCGAATACATGAAAACATAAAGCTGGGCTTGGTGTGGATACGTGTAACACCCCCACAATTGGTAGGTACCAGCGGGAAAATGGATTCTGGGCGCGTTGTTAGCTTTCAGGATTAATAACAATAATATATAAGTACGACCAAAAAGTTTGCTCAGTTTAAACTGATACATAGATTTAATAAAGTTTGTGTTACAAAGCCCGAAGCTTTACTTGTTTATTGTTTCTTATTACAAGATTTCCAAGCCCATAATAGATATACAAAATGTAATGCCGACGATATCATTTAATGCTGACTTTCAAAATCATATCCAACCATGTAATTCCTTAGTACTCGTGCTTTATACCTCCTGAAAAACATTGCATTTTAAATACGTCAAACATTAAGTTGGGTGTATTTCATAGTTTATGTAAATGTACATGCAGGACAGCAAGACTTTTTCCCTAGTGATATTGCAACAGATGCAGAATAACAAAAATGCATTTTCGTTTGCCTAAGTCATGACAACGAAGTCGGCTTAATATGAATACAATATTTAATATTTGCCTACATAGCCCTTGATGATGTTCCATCCCATAACATCAGTTTCCGACAAGAAATACGTTCGTTTCCTGTGATAGTAGTCACCCGAAACGGGGGAGGTTCAATCCCAAATAGATCCATAATCTATAAATCATTCGCGCTCACATTTACAGTAATGACAGTTAATGATTCTTAAGGGCATAGTGGGTTATCGCTTACTTAGGCAGACACGTTAATAATGATAAAATGTACATTATGACGTCCAATTTGTAATACATGCATATGTTTTGCACCCAATAATTTGTAACATCAATAATTGTAAAACTGGGGCTATGAACTCACTTGTGTGAGTATATTGAGTACTAATCGTATCCCATAATGGAACGTCGTCACGTTAAAGTTTTCCGATTCAACCTACGTTTATATAGGTCGCAATCAGCTATTCAAGGTACATTGTCTAACAACAACTGTATTAATACTATTATAGTTATCATCGTCTATCGTTCAGGCTATCTTAAATTTAAGTGGTCATGATATGTAGTCAAGAGAGTTAGGTACTCTTTAAATCGTAAATTCTACAACTCGTCAATACGCATCCGAAGGGCTCATTCTGAAATTTCCTTAGTATATATAGCACTCCGATAACCTAATAAATATTATTTATTCTATTTAGCTATTCACATCTAATAGTTTAAGTGAAATCTGTTGTTTATAATGTAAAACACTGTTTATAATTACGCCTTTAGCAAAAATGACATAACTTTGTCGTTTTAAGCTCGTTTTCTCGCCTGTTTCTTAACGCCCACGCTTTAGTATATAAAGTCGTGTTAATCATAAAATACATTTTCAAGTTTTCTGAAGATTCTGTTGTGAATAGTGTTTCTTACTGTTCATAACAGCTATAAATCGTTTTTATTCTTTTAACTTAAACTATAAAACCCGTTTTAGTCGTATTTAATTGTTATAGCGGTCCGTCTTGTAGCGATTCTTTCTGAACACGTTCTCGTAATGAAAGTTATCATCATTATTAATGTTTACAAATTTATATGTACTGCCTTGAATAGTAATTTTATAAAAAATTATTTTTATTAAAGCCTTCGGGTATTACGTTAAAACATATATTTGGCTTATCTTTTTAGTTATAAGGCGGTTTTTCCAGTTCTCTACATATTTGGAAACGTCATGAGGTCTACTATCTTTCTAAAACATAATATGGGTGGGTCAAAAATCGTCTCAAAACAGTAGGTTTGAGGTTATGTGATTTAGACATGTTTTTGTACCATTAAGCTTCAACACCTTATTACAACTACTTCGCAATATTTTTATCTTATGTTTTACATATATTAAATTCATTAGATCATACTTTGCTCATGTGAGTCCAAGATAACAAGTTTAACATGTTATGACATTATTTTCATTTCAAACTTATTAAGTTAATATAGGAACCCTTATTTGCACTTTCTACATGTTCTTACTTAACAAACATGATAAATACTTATTACATTCCTTTAAACATGATTTTAAACATCCACTATGACCATTGTAAAATAAGTGTTACAAAACAATGATTCCATATGTAAAAATTCATTTTTTACATATTCAAAAGTTTCCCTAAATGTGATTTAGCTAAATAAACATATGAACACATAGAATCTTATTTGAAATGATTAAGCCTTATATATAACATTGATTGGCATTGGTAGAGAGAGAAAAAAACAATCAAACCCTTGTGATTAACACCTTGACTTGAAAATTATAAGGTGATAAACCCTACATTTTCCCAAGTAACCCTTGCCATTATCTTTTCTTGTTTTCCTTCCTGAAAGTATGGTTAACCAACTCTTGAATCCTTTTAGAATACTCAGATAATGATGTGTATATGCTTGTATAATGATAGAAAATCAAGCTATGGATTTGGTTTGGAGGGGGTTTGATGACGTGGGTTTTGTGAGAGAGAAAGGAAGAGATTATTTTTTGTTTACACTTTGGAAATGAACATCTATGTGTTAGTTTCTAGCTTTTATAGTGAAAATATCTTAGTAACTCAACCATGGTTACTTAATAACCCTTGTGTAAGAGCCCATGTGGGGGGGGGAGTGGGTTCTTACAAGGTGTAAGTGAAATGGTTCCCTAAAATGGGAATCATCCCATGAATTCAAGGAAAGTACTTGGAATTAGATATTTTCTTTGCTCACCGCTCCTATTCCTTATGGAATCCGGCCACCATAGGTCCCATGTGATGTTATATTGATTTAATTTTTGTGATTTGTGTTATAATACTGGGTTATTCGTTTAAGCGTTTGTTAGGTTTTGGTAACTTCCTTGGGAATGCCGAATCGCATTTTTTCTATCCGACTTGAAACGTAAGCATTTTACGTAACCAATAAAATAAGTTGAACAAGTTGGTATATTTCCTCATACATTAATCATTTTAACCTTTGCTTGATGTAAACGTTTAATTCGTTTTATGCTACCGTTTACATTTATATGATCATTTTTGTTTACGCGATTTAGCTTAACTATTACGACTTAAGAGCAAAAACGTAAAACCCTAAAAATAAATTGTGAATTACATAATATCATACAATGACCTAAAACACAAGGTGTTATAGTCTTCCCCCGTTAAATGAGCCTTGACCTCAAGGCTTATGACACGGCACTTGACGACGGTGCAGTCTTGGTGAAGAGGTGTGGATATTTCTTCTTGAATTGATCTTCACGTTCCCATGTAAACTCAGGGCCCCGCCTAGAGTTCCATCGAACCTTGACAATTGGGACTTGGCTTCGCCTCAATTGTTTGACTTCGCGATCCATGATCTCTGCAGGCTCTTCAACAAAATTAAGCTTGCCATCCACTTGGAGCCTTTCCAATGGAACGACTAATGGATCGTCAGAATAACATTTCTTCAACTTGGATACATGAAATGTATTGTGGACCCTGCTCAGCTCTTGAGGAACCTCAAGCTTGTAAGCAACGGCTCTAACCTTTTTCAGCACTTTGAAAGGTCCGACATATCTGGGGTTTAACTTCCCCCGTTTGCCCAAACGTACAACCCCTTTCCAAGACGAAACCTTAAGCATGACTTTATCTCCAACTTGAAATTCCATCGTAGCTTTACGCTTTAAGTTCAGCTGTAGCTCTTGTCGTCGCGATGTGGTTTGAATCATTTGATTTGATCTGGATGATCCTCTCCGTTGTTCGTGCACTAATTTCTGGATCAGTGAGAGTGCTGAAACTTTGTCCAACCTACGGTCCCAACACACAGGGTCGTGAACGACACTTTCGATCCATAAGTGCTTCAAACGGTGCAGCCTTAAGCTAAGCTGATAACAGTTATTGTATGATAAACTCGACTAATGGCAATTTTTAACCCAAACCATTGTCAAGTCTATTACGCAAGCACTGTAGCATTTCTCGAGAGTTTGGGATGGTTCTCTCGCTTGATATTCCGTTCAGTTATGCGGATGATATGCGAGTTCTCTATCCAAACTTGTACCCAAAGGCTTCTGAAGTGACTTCCAGAAATTTGATGTGAACCGAGGGTCACGATCACAGATAATTGAGACAGGTATTCCATGCTTCATGACTACCTCCTTTAGGTACATTCTTGCCAGTTTACCCATGGGATCCGTTTCCCTCAATTGGCAAAAAAATGGCAGATGTGGAAGTCGGACCTACCACCCACTCACCCACACTCCTTAACTCCTCTCAACGATCACAAAAATAGTGTCATAACCCTGTGATGACTTAGGAAGCTTTGTGACAAAATCCATCGTGATGTTATCCCATTTCCATTGAGGTATCTTGGGTTGTACTAACAAACCCGATGGTCTTTGATGTTTTGCCTTGACCTTAGCACAGGTCAAACATTTGCTAACATAGGTGGCGATGTTTTGGCTTTCTTACTTGGGCCAACCATGTTTATTAGTTTTTTCTATATCCTAGGTAACATCTTGATCAGGACCCTGGCATGTGATAGTAGTATTTTCGATTGTAGGACTTCGTTGCATGATGATCACGTCCGTAAGTCGCCCATAAACATGGTAACCAACTCTGCCATCTAAGACAGAGTTCCATCCCGCAACGTATGGTCCAACGTTTCTGTTCTATGTTTATTCCTCGGATCTTTTGATTTTCTCAACCAACAATACCCCTATACATCCTCTTCATTGATGTTCTCGGCTTTTGAGCCTTTCAGTTTTTTTGATAGCTTTCAAGATTTGTTTAGGAAGATCCAAGCCAATAGTCATCACTAAGGCCCGAACCCTTATTAGTTCCACGTTCACCTTCTTCTCTAGAGCATCTGCAAAAACCATTCGCCTTTCCCTGGGTGATAACGGAATTTCGCCAATTCGTAATAATTTCAGCAACTCTAACCAGCGACGTTGCCTCATATTTAATTCCTTCTGATCAAGAATGTGTTGTAAACTCTTGTGATCAGTGAACACCGTGCACTTGGTTCCGTACAGATAGTGCCTCCAAATCTTTAGAGCAAACACTACTGCCCCAAGTTCTAAATCATGAGTCGTATAGTTCTTTTCATGAATTTTTAACTGGCGTGATGCATAAGAAATCACCTTTTCTCTTTGCATCAACACAGCGCCCAAACCCTTCTTTGAAGCATCGCAGTATGCGATGAAATCTTCGCTTCCCTCAGGTAAGGCCAGGATTGGTGCACTGCACAGCTTCTGCTTCAACAGTTGAAAAGCTGCTTCTTGTTTATCGCCCCAATCAAACTTGACACCTTTTTGGGTTAGTTTGGTCATTGACTTGGCGATCTTTGAAAACCCTTTGATGAATCTTCTATAATAGCCGGCAAGGCCCAAAAATTAGCGAATCTCTGTTGGTGTTTTAGGAGACGCCTGAAGCATTGATTAGATTCATTCTTGGCTAGTAGGGTCAACGTGAATACCTTGACAGCCAATCACGTGACCGAGGAATTGTACCCTGGAGATCCAGAATTCACACTTGTTGGCGTACAATTCTTCCTTCTTAAGCAATTTCAAGATCTGCTTAAGGTGTTCTTCATGTTCCTTCTTACTTTTGGAGTAGATCAAAATGTCATCGATAAAGACAATTACAAACTTGTCCATGTATGGTTTACACACCCGGTTCATAAGGTCCATGAACACGGCCGGTGCATTAGTCAAACCAAAAGGCATGACTTGGAATTCATAGTGACCGTATCGAGTCTTGAATGCAGTCTTGGGAATGTCTTCTTCTCGAACTCTCAACTGGTGATACCCTGACCTCAGATCGATCTTTGAATAAATACTCGACCCTTGCAGCTGGTCGAATAGGTCATCGATCCTTGGGAGTGGGTAGCGGTTCTTCACTATCAGTTTGTTCAATTCCCTGTAATCGATGCACATCCGGAAAGACCCATCTTTCTTCTTTACAAACAGAACCGGAGCTCCCCAAGGTGAGGAACTTAGTCTTACGAAGCCTTTGTCCGTAAGTTCCTGTAGTTTCTCCGCTAGTTCTTTCATTTCAGATGGTGCTAATCTATATGGTGCTTTGTATTGTTGTTTTGACGTGCTAAGGTGTTAAGCACCATGGTCCAAATCGATTTGAAACTCACTTGTCGAGGTGGGGTGGTTATTCCAGGCAAGTCTCAGGAAAAACTTCAGGAAATTCTTAAACAACTTGGCAAATTTCAAGTCGTTTTCTCCTTTTTTTTTTGATCTTGTATTTGTCATGTTGGTTCGAGGTGATATTTGCTAGAATACGTGACATCCTTCGTTAAAATACCCTTGAGTCTATCAGTACACGAGGTGATATTTAATCGGTCCCGTTGTTTATTGCTGCTTCCGTCACTTGAATGATTAAAAGTTTGTCTCCTAAAGGAATCGAACAATCTTTTCCGCTACAGACAATAACGGAGATGGTACTTTGCCAACCATTACATTACCCACTAATTATCACGTCAAACACTACCTAGTTCTAGGGCGATTATGGTCTATGTTGAAAGGATGATGTAAATACGTTTAAGTACATCCCTGAATATTAGTGTTTAACCTAACAATTCGACCTGGCTCGACTAGTTCGACATCTTTATGATCTAATGCAGTTTGGAGGTGATAAACTATTCGAGCGCTAATGCTGTAGATACAGAAAAATCCTATCAGCAACGGTATCAAAAAAACGATGCATGTATCGGTTGTTTAGGAGAAAACGTTTATCCGTGACGACATTGTTGTCCGAGTTTGCCCCTGCTATTGCCAACGGCCCATACACCTTTGCTGAGCCTTGGCATTTCCAACTTGATTCACCACGGTTGTTGTTTTGTTTTTTTTCTATCAAACATTGGGCAATCCTTTTGCAAAAGTCCCTTGAGACCAATTCAAAACATGCCCTCTGATTAGCCTCAGTGTTGACAATTTAGGGGATTCTCTTGCAGTCACGACCTAAATGACACAAATCGGTTGCACTTGTGGCATTTTGGGAGCACAACGGACATCATGGTGATTGTACATTTGGAACACAGAGGGTAAGGCTCTCCGTCAGTATGGTCTCCTGTCAAATTTCCTTGCGCATAAGCTATTTCCAGTGTTTTTGTCTCTCTGTTTAGTTGTTGATTCTGGTTGTTCCTGGCGAGTGTCATCGGACTTTCTTTTGTGGTCTGCCCTGACGTTCAGCCAAAGTGTTGATCTTCGTTGTCCATGAGTTTCATAGTAGCGAACTCAATGGCATCCTGCATTAGGTTTTGGCTTAGTTGCATTCACACTTCCGTGGATGTGTCGGGAAGCCACCGACATATTTACTCAGCTTGGTCTATTTCTTCAGGAGACATCCGAATTCACATTCTTGCAAGTTCTTGGTAAAGTTGGAACCTATAGGTTACTCACATCGTTACCCTTCACCTTCAATTCCAAATTTCAAACTCCTAGGTTTCTTTATTTCGCCCCTTTGGGACAAGTATTTAGTCTTTCATTCATCTTTTTTAGTGTCTTCCATGGCTTCGCTCATCATGGGCAGCTTCAGGAGTAGTGGTCTTAACATGGGAATTCCACCATGTAAGAGCATTTCCTTGCAGGGTTTACGTAGCAAATGTTGATTACCTGGCATGCTACTATACATATACAGTTGCTTATGCTGTAAACAGACTCCATCTTTTCAAACCACTAAGTGAGTCCAACAACTCCCTTTGTGCCCTTGAAGTTCAAGGGTTGGCATTTTAGGAAGTCTGGGTAGGTGCATTCACGAGCAACTTGCACAGGCCTTCTGGCACCCGTTCCTGAAGTATGGCTATTGTAACACCCCCAAAATGGGTCGCAGCGGAATAAGGAACGCGGGGTAGTTACTTATCCAGCATCAATAACACAAGATAGTATAAGAAACGACACAAAAAGTTCGTTAAAACTTGATAATTGAATTTATTCTAAGTATTTGATACAAAGCCCGAAGCTTTACTTGATTTTGTTACAAAGATTTATTAGACCATAACAGATAAACAAAATGTTTAATGCGACTAAATCTTTATGCATGTCTTCATAAAATTATAATCACCCAATGTATCCTTCGCACCTCGTGCTTACTGACCTCCTGGAAAAACATATGCATTTAAAACGTCAAACATAAAAGTTGGTGAATTTCATAGGTTTAATAATATGATCATGTAGGACGCAAGACTTTCCCCGTGATAATGCATACAGATGCAGACATCAAAAAAGCTTGTATTTAAGTTTTCCTAAGGATCATGACCCGAAACTCGAACTTAATTTGAATACATATATAGATATATATTGCTACATTGCGAGTGATGTGTTAAACCCTTAACATCCGTATACCGACATGAAATACGTTGTTTCTAATGATAGCTAGTCACCCGAAGCGGGGATAAGTAATACCAAATAGATTATTTATAATCATTCCGCGCCACATAAATGTAATCCAAGACTACATATATGTGATTTAACGTTCATGATTCATGGGCACAAGTGGCGTCTATCGCTACTTAGGCAAAACTGTAATCATGATAAAATGTACACTTGCTGTCTAATTTGTAAAACGTGCATATGTTTCTCACCCCAAAACTTATAAAGTATGATTAAAGTAAACGTGATTTGGGGATGTTAATGCTATTGAATCTCACCTCTATTGAATTTGAACAGAGTATATCACTACTGATAAAAGCGTCACGATAATGGCTGAATGCAACCTAATAATAGTATAGGTCGATTAAGAAGACTGCTAAGCATACAGACGAATAGTACATAATACAATGCCACATATATACTTGTAGTGAATTTTGATAAAATCATTGATGTATTTAGGATATAATAAAGGTTTTGATCTTTTATAATTAACATTGTACTATCGTTTGGGCTATCATTAAGGATAAAGGTCATGACAGTAAGTTTGAGGAGTCTAGGACACTTTAAATTGTAAATCCAGAACTCGCTAAATACGTTACTACGAAGATGCCCTCAATCATCCTTTATTAAAAATTACACCTTATCTAATATAGATCTTGTTTATATGTTTAAATAATTGATATTTTAAATCATAAGAAAAAATGTTTTGAATATATAATTTATAAAAGTGGATTAAAGAAACTAGTTTTGAGAAATAAGTAGTTATAACTTGAACTGTACGTATCAGATTCGTTTCTCAACAAAATAACTTGATTCCGGAGTCTATGATTATCTAATAAGACTCTACTTTTCAAATATATAAGTTATTTTGACCACTTGTTTTATCAATAATATTTTATACTCAATATGGGAACAATTAGGGTTTTATGAGTTTTGAATATGTTTACATAATATTTTCAATAAAACAAGCATAACAAGTATAGATATGATCTGGCATGCATATATAAATGTAATAAGAGTATAAGGATGATAATGGAACCTTGTTTTTGTAGATTTATAAACACCAGCCCTTAAAAAGTTTTTACTCCAAATCAGATCCAAAAAGTTCAAGCTTAACTTCAAAAACACTTTTCGTGCAAAAATCTTTTCAAACTAACCAAAATCTTCTAATCTTCTCTAGAACCACTTAGGATGAGATAAGAACCACTTATATGATCAAGAAAAAATCAAGCAATGGTTTTTGCTTCTTGGATGTGTTTTGAGACGTGAGATCTAATAAGGGGTAAAAGATGGGTTTTGTTTGATTTTTCAAGTTAAGATTAGAAGTGTAGATGTGGTCTTTCTCTTAACCCTTGCACGCCTATTATTACTAGCTAAGTCCTTAGCTCATTCCTTGTTCACTTGTGCCTTTGCAAAGGTGTCTAATGGTATAGCACAAGGTTTTGAGAAACAATGGGTTGGTTTTGGCTAGTCATAGCATCAAGTGGTGAAAGGTTCATGCAATGAAGGTTCTTATTGATGTCATGGTGACCAAAGGCCTTCTAGATGGCTTATGTACACGTTCATAAGGGTTAGGGTAGGATATGTATGCATTTGTTCATTTATTTAGTGTATATATGTATTATATAAAGCCTAAAGTAACATATGTTTAATTAAAAGTATAACTTGCATATGTAAATGTATAATTTCAATTCCTTTAATATGAAAATGTCTAATGTGATAAATATATTGAGTTTTAATTATACTTTAAGTATTGAGTTCAAATTGTGGGTATTCGATGAAGCGTAGATAAATTAACGTGCTTCCGGGAAGGCTTAAACGCACTTTATCGCGAAACGTAAACATTTTACGTAATCAACAAAAATAAAATGTGCAATGTTGATAATTATCCTCTTAATAATCATATAACACTTGATTGATGACTACATTTAATCGTTTAATGCCCGTTTACATTGTATGATCATTTTTAGTTTACGCGATTTAACTTAACTTTTACAGTTTAAGAGCAAACGCGTAAAACCCTAAAAATAAATTGTGCATTACATAATGTCGTACAATGACCTAAGTTACGAGGTGTTATAGCTATCATCGCCGTTTCTGGTTGCATCACGTGCTGCCAGTGCAGCAGTAACGCCTTCGTTAATCATTGCCTGAATTTGGGCATTGGTGACAGATGTAGTGGTATGAGCGTCTGTGACTGGTGTCGGTGTTGCACTTGGGTTTAACCTCGTGGTCCTTCTCTTTGGTACCATTTTCTTTAAATCCAAAAAGAAAACATAATACTCGTTAGATTTCATTTAAATCATAACTAGACATAACATGATACAATTAATAAAACCGGAGAATCACATACCCAGAGTGAATTGTACTACTGTTATTGAGATTACCATGTATAACCACAATCGATCATACATTTAAAATAAATTGATTTTCATAGTAACATTATCCGTCGTCGCATTTCATTTTATAACTTGGAAAAACTATACGATTTTCTGGTTCAGATACAGGACATTCATTCATGATAAATTCGATTACAATCGTGACATAACATAACCATTCCATATATAATTTCTAAAACATACATGGTTTGTTCAGATACAAAAGGTTTACAAGGATTAGGTTACAAAATATAACATAAACCTAGAGCCCTACTAGTCGGGAGTCACCCGTAATACTTAGTAAGCTATATATAAAACAACTAGTCATAACCTAATCTATGAACTACTACCGGCCTCCTCCGGTGCAACTGGCTGTGCTAGACCTCCAGAGGGTCCCTGCTGTCCCTGTAGTGCTGTCACCTGTCCCTGTAGAGTGGTCACCTGTCCTTGTAGTGACTGCATCAATGTTAAAGTCTGCACCAACTGCTCCTGTCGGGTATGGTTAAATGTCCGTAATGCTGCAATCTCTGCCTGCCTCATGTGGTCTGCCTGTAGCATCTCTAAAGTCACAGTCTGACTCCTATAGTCAGCTGCCTACAACTGTGAAATCACTGTCTACTGATTCATCACTATAGAGCGTAATGCCATAATCTTTGAACGTGTCATATAGCTAACCTCCATGGAGCGTCCCCATGCCTCCCGGGAAACCAGAGCCTCCTAATCTAGTAGTCGTGCAGTCTAATAATGGTACCGACTATCATCAACCATTGTGTCAACTCTTTGATATATCTGGGTCTGCTTGTCCTGAGTATCCTCTATCACAGCATAGATATCTTGCGTGTCCTGCTCCTAAACTGTAACAAGCTTGGTCACCGTAGTATTGACCCTTTCAAGGGTCATCGGTGCTACCTCCTCAACAGCCTTTCTTGGGTCTACCCAAACATCTCTAATCCTATAGCCGACCTCCTCGGCTCTCTGTCATCTGATCTTGATATCCATAGTACCGAAAAACCCATAGTTTGCCCTACGACCTCTAATCGGTCTAGCGGCAGCAGCAGCTGAACTCTCTCCTACCTCGCATCTCGGACCAAGATTAATACCCAACCTCTTCTGAGGTGGTAGTGTAATCTCGGGTCTGTCTGCCCTGCGGTCAGAAGATAGTAACTGCAAAGGTGGTGATGAAGTAGGTAGTTGTAATGGATGAGAAGTATATGGTGTCTCAGATCATAGCATCCCTGCAATCCAATGGATGAGTAGGGCTAGCAGGTGGTAATGCAGGTAATACAGATGCTGGTGGTGATGCTGGGAGTGGGGGAGATGGTATCTGTGGTAATGGAGATGATAGTGGAGTAAGTGGTGATGGTGGTGGAGTGGTTAAGGCAAGAAGTCTCTCGACCTCTTCCCTAGGAGAAAGTGATATGGATGGCTCATCCCGGATAGATATCCTGGTAGTCATACGGTGTACAGGTAGGACAGAGTCGGCCGGAGTTGGGTGCTCCTCCTCCTCATCCTCTTCCTTGTCCTCGTCCTCGTCCTCATCATTGGCATCATCTCTGGAAGGCTCATCCTCCTCCTCCTCATCATCATCATCATCTCTATCGGTAGGGTAATCAGCTAGATCATCCTCGGGATCCTCATCGTCCTCCTCTGGCTCCTCCCCTGGATCAGACTCAGGAACATATCCTGGTGAATCTGCAGTGGGT
>BQNB010108694.1:6148-22908 GCA_026074375.1 Tanacetum coccineum
TTGGTTGGTTTTAGCTAATTAAACTAATAATAATATAACAAATCTAAACTACTTTGGTGATAACTATATGGTAAACAAACATATTTACTTAATCGTGCATAATTCCTTATTCTGTTTCTCCAAATTATATTGCTTTGTCACCCTTGTAATGATCTGTGTAAGTATTTCTTAAGTCATGAACGAATTACACGAACCTGCCGTCTATGTAATATTCCGTTAAGGCAATGCACAAGTAAGGTAGTATGAAGACTATTACAAGGCCCCTAAGAGTACATTACATGCATTCAAATACTTAAAAGGTGATCAACCATATTAGGGCAAGGTAGTATGAAGACTGTTGCGATGGTATCCTTTCTACACGATCACGTTTCTCTAGACGTCTTCGCAAGCAATTAAGAAGCTAGTTTTCTAGAGCCTAACGCACACACTCATCAACAAGAAGCAACAGTATAAGGATTTGCAAACTAAGTTTCATGCCATCATATGCAAACACTAATTAATTTAGCCTAGCATGTTAATTGAAAGCAATGAACAAATAATCAAACAATACATAGACACATTGAAATATTAAAGGATGAAAGATATTCACTTTAATTAATCATGGAGTAATAGGTGGATACAAAAGGGTTTGAGAACCCGAAAATCCGCCCAAAAGCTGATAAAAATCGTTCCTCTAAAATACCCTACGAATTCCACACTTTAACACAAAATTTAGGGTTTGTATATATAGGAAAACAAACGCGACGGCGTCACTTGTAAGTTGCGACGTTGTCAGCCCGCGAATCTTCTTAGGGTTTTTTTTGAGTCGGCTACTTTTAAAGCCGTCACCAAAATCCTGACGCCGTCGCTTGAGCGTCCTGGCGCCGTCACAAGAAATTGTGACACCGTCTCCAACCACTGTATGCTCTTTTGATATTGAAATTCGTGTAGAGTTGAATTCTTGTCCATTTCTTCCCAAATTGAGTCCAAGTCACGTGTATTTCCTCCAAATGCCATCCAAATGCTAAAAATATAAAAAGAAACGATTAAACACATTTTTGAGCATATTTGCATGATTTAGGGGTTAAATGACCCCGAAAAGTGTATAAAATGACACCTCATCAATGTCCAACCCGAGACCACCTAGAGTTCTGACATGGTATACGTCCGTTAGATCGGTACCTCCGATACAAGTAAGCGCTACTTACCCAGACGGGGATATATCTCACCCCGAGATTTGTAAAACATTCGTAAAAACAAGTCAAAGCGGGGTTATGAAACTCATCTCAAGCAAAGCATAACAAAAACGAAAGGTACGATCCAAGTCATGTAACTCTGTTCAAAATCACTATCGCTAACCTAAATGAATGCTATCATGATTTAGGTTGAATGAAAATGAAATGCGCAATGCATGAATTCTTTTGAGCTATTTATCTCACCTTGACACATTCGGTTATGACTTTTAAGTCAAACACCAAGTTTTTTCGTAAAAGTCTACAACGTTTTATAACTAAAAGTTTCCAATACGTTAAAACAAAGGTCTTTGTCCCAACTTAAAAGAGTCGTGACATCAGTTCGTTTATTATTAATTTTCCGTCTAATATCACTAACGAGGGTATTTACAAAAAGTCTTTTCACATCTTACCGACTCGAACTACTACTACATATAACAAATCGGCATAAAAACAGTGGTGGACGATTGAATACTTCTAAGAAAATAAGACTTTTAACACTTTTGAAAGTTAAACTTTTGCTAAATTTTCAAAAGACCATAACTCATTCGTTACTTATCCGTTTGACACGGTTTCGGACCTTTTTCGTAAGCTCTCGACGAGCTCTAACTAAAGTTCATTGTGCAAAAATTTGTGATTTCGACTTCAAACAACCCAAAAACGTCATTAAAGTTTCTGCATCAGCAAACTTTTTCCGAGTGCAGTTTTTCAGAAAAGTAAAGTTTTTCCAGAAATTTCAAATGGGTATAACTTCTTCGTTATAAGCCCGATTTTAGTGATTCAAGCGGCCACACGAACATAATAACGACTACTTTCTATTTCTTAACCTCAATGTTGTAAAACCCGACTCTTACTACCCAAAACATGCCATAAACAAATCCTATCAACAACTATATAAACTATATAATACCACTTTTATTTCACCAACAAATCCAACAACACTTCTCTAATCTAAACCAACGACTTCCAATAAAATAAATATTTACGCAACGATTTCAAGCATTTAAGTGGACTTTTTATTTATATGTTTTATATATAGACTTTTTAATGTAGTTTTTATAAAACAAAAAGTGTAAGTGATAAATACATGTATAAAAATGATATGAAAAGTGTAGGAATAAAAAGAGATGTTTTACTTACAAGAATGAAGAAAAGTGGATGAAAATATAACCCGAATCACTCTAAAAAAAACCCGAATAAATCAACCAATACACCACTAGTATAAATATTAACCTGAATCTAAAAGATCAAAGAAAAATGAACACCCTAGGTGGTGTTGTTGTGTCGTTCGAACCAAAAAGAGGAGGAAAAGAAGCGACAAAACTTTACTATGTGATTTGTGTGTGTGAATGAAATGAACAAATGACTAGAATCAATGAATATGTATCAACTTGGCACACACATATGGGGTTCAAATCCAACACAAGACAAAATATAGTTGAGGGAAAACAAGGGAAGGACTAAGCAAATAGTTAAGAAATACGGTGACCACTATGTACAAATGCAAGACACAAAAACATACCCATGTAGGTGTGGGGTGGGTTTCGGTCGAGCTAAGGGGGGAGGGGGAGGGGACCAAGTTTTTTTTTTCAAAATTTGATTTTCCATGAGTGTATAAATATCTAGAATTTTAGCTAGGAGAGAAAAAAACATGTATGCATGCCTGCAAATGAGATTATGAAACTATTTTACGTAACCCGTAAAATATACATACGCGACATATAAAAAAATATTCATGTAAAGTCATAACACGCTAGTTATGAGTAAACTAAACTTAGTCTAATGCCGGAACGCGTCCGAAGATATTTTTGCTAAAACGCGAGATAACCTCCTGGTTATTAGTTAAAGTAAACACATAAATGTTTAAAGTGAAAATAGCAAGTTAATTAGTCAAATATTGACCTGGAAAATTGCCGGTTGTTATATATTATGATAAGTTTATATAAATGTTAAAGAGATTTTTATTTTATTTTTTAATAATATGTCAAACAGTAAAAAATTCGACCGTTGTGTTTTGTGTCAAACCTTTCCCAACGACTCGGTTTTGCAGTTGACCGAGTGTTTTTTTTCCTTCGACGATGCATTTAATGAGGTGGCTCTAATAGGGAAAAAGCGTGTTGGGTGCCCAAGACTCGGTCGTCGTTCCCCTATCACCCATGGTCTTAATGTTTTGACTTGCGTTATAACCTTGACCATTTGACTTGTTACCCAGCCTGACACGCCAATATTGCCACCTCAACAAAGCATTAGTATGAGATGTTACTTATAAAAATATACAATATTCTTCACAATACCATCGATAATATCAAAAGAAACATAAACAATTATGATGAGTCTTGGAAGATCATAAACATTTTAGTCCTGATCCTCATCATGGTTAAAATCCGTGATCTCTACATCAGCATCTTCTCCATATTGAATGCAGTTGTCGATTTGTGAAAAAACGTATTGTATGTTGTAAAATATACATGGCCCAAAAGATCAATTCCCATTCACCATCATATAATTCAATATATAAAACCAGAAAACAATATACTATACTATATCAATAAGAGTATTTTCAATGGGTAAACTAGCAATAGTTTTTTACTTTTAGAAAAAGTCTTTTGAGATGGTTTTTATGCATATGAGTAAAAGCTTTTTGGAAAGCTTTTAAGAAAGGCTTGGTATACTCCAAGTCTTTCTTCAAAATCTTTGTACATTAATGTGGTGAGCAATTAATGCATTAAATGTAAAAAAGTCTTTAATGACTTTTTGCATTGGAGATGCTCTAAGTTTAGAAGTCCGAACAAATAAGTAAGAGCATCTCCAATGAAAGCTTTGAAAATGACTTTTCACTATTTAAAAAAGTCATTTATATTATTTTTTGCATTGTGTCAAATACTTGAAGAAAAGCTTTTTACTTAAGAGAAAAGTTCATTTGCATACCAGATTCTACCCACATATTGAGGGATAAATCATCACCATCCATTTGGGTTTGATCTAATGGCAGAGATTAATCTAAGATTTAATTACGTAATCCTATTTTCTCTAACTATATAATTTATTTATTTTCATTAGCCTCTTTTATTTTCACACAGTTAGTGTGTTTTCCTCCCGACCTTTTCCCTCCACCTTTTCTTTTCCATCCATAAATCAATCTCTTACCTCCATCCTACAGATACATTACTTTTTTAAACGATCATCATCATCATACAATTGTTCATTCGGATCCAGACGAACAAAACCTCCCCTGATCATTACGTATCACACTTCATACCCCCCAAATCCAATCATTCTTTTTTCAATTCCTTAGATAAACTTTTTTTTACTGGTAATGTGCCCATCAAGTGTTTTGATTTAAATGTCTGTTTGAGAATGATAAACAACAGAATTGATATGATTTCTGATTGGTAAGTACCGTGTACGACCTTCCGAAGGTCAAGGTTGTTAATAAACAGCTTTTAATTGGGAATGTATAGCTTTATGGAACTCGTGTTAGATGTTTAGTGAATCAAATTATTGGTTGCGCGGGGTTCAAAATAGCCGGTGGGTTTCAAAGGGCGGGGTGTGGAGTAGATTATTCTCACGATGGTCTTAGGGTAGAGGCTTGGTGAAATTGTGACCTACTACTCTTAAAGCAAATTATATTTGCAATATTGATATGGAGTCAATTAGAACTCTAAAAATGTGGTATGATTTAGCATGTGTAATCTCTTTGTATCATGTTCATTATAAGAGTTAAATACATCTGAATCCTATGGAAAAATTGGGGGTAAAAAATTTTTTTCTTCGCATGTAAATTGCTGTTTACTTCTTAGTTATAAACTTTGAATGCCCTTTTGTTAAGTCCTAGTATACGGAAGACTAGGATTCTGTGTATCCTATTAAAGGAAATTAAGAAAGTAAATGTAGGATAGCCAGTGTTCACCGCTTTTCTTAAGGAATGCATACATAGGGTACATAACGATTCTTTGATTCTTTCTCTCTAGCTGAACAATTGTTGCTCTCTAGCTGTTGGTTGTTTTCATGTTATGCTTAACTGTGATTCTTTCTCTCATCACTTAAATAGAATAACTTTTGTTTCGGAAATGGTCACCCTGGTTTAAAGTAGCACATTGATTGCTCATGTTTATATATGGTTTTAAAATTCTTAGTGGTTATCACTATGGTTTTTGCGAGATCACAATGTAGCTTAATTCATTTTTTTTCTTTTTTTATAAAATAGCTTAATTCAAGTAGCTGAGACTTATTTTGTATGCTAACTTAGTCCAGCTGCGACTAAGGTGGAGAAGTAGATAAAATCTAGTATTAAACAAAAGCATATTTAGAGTGTGACTGTTAAGGTGAGTGTTGACGAACCTTGTATAGTAAATCTGCAACGACTTGATATAAGAAGATGGGCGGGTAGAATCGATTAATTTATGAAAACACAAATAAAAAAACTACAAATTTGATGATTATTGATCAACCACAAAAGTATAGTAAATCTTTACTTTTTTTAAACGTATAGTCTTTGGTAAGGAGATTCGATCAACCACAAAAGTAATTGTCAGTGGGTGTAATGTGTAAGGTCGCCTTGAAATTGGGAGTGTTAGAGAAGTAAATGTTTGATCTGGGATTCCTGCTACCACGAGTATGGAAAGGTTGGAACTTCTCGATGAAGAAGAGCATATCTTGGGTATGAGAATAGTTGGTGGTGATCACAGACTCTGGGTACTTCTCTTGCTCCAACAAACACATATGCTGATAAGTATTTCTTACAGTAAGAAATACTTATAAGCATATGTGTTTGTTGGAGCAAGAGAAGTACCCGGAGTCTTTTTACACATATTCGGGTTGACCCGAACCCGAATATGTGTAAAAAGTAATTTTTTTTTTATTTTTTTACTCTTTTAAATACTAAATATATTAAATTTATATTAAAAAAATAATCCTTATTCGGATCAATCGGGTCGACCCGAACCCGAGTTAGCCAAAAAATTTCAACCCGATACCCGACCCTATTTAGTATTCAGGGTACTTGGGTTGACCCGAATAAAATTTTGGACCCTACTAACCCGATCCGAATATGCTTAAAAATTTTAACGCGCGGCCGCTATCACCCTCGTTATATGACATGTCTAATATCACTTGTGATATTTCATAAACATAGTTAATGTCTAATATCACTTGTGATATTTGTTATATGACATGTCTAATATCACTCGTGATATTTCATAAACATAGTTAATGTCTAATATCACTTGTGATATTTCATAAACAAAGTTAATGTCTAATATTACTTGTGATATTTTTTCTTATTTTGCTCAAATGCAATGTTAAATTAAAGCAACACTCGTTTGATTTTGAGAATACGTTAAGTTTTTATTTTCATAGTTTGCTTCTTTTTTATTCATTTCGGTATTTGTAAGTGACACTTATTTATCACTTGTGATATAACACTATATCATAGATGAAAAGTATTTAAATTGCATGTCTTAGTCACTTTAGAGTAATATCTCATGTGATAAAACAATAGAATGTGAAATTAGTCACTTTAAAGTAATATCTCAAGTGATAAAGTAACAGATGTGAAATTAATTATGGTATTAAACATATGAGTAATATCACATGTAATAAAACAATAAAATGACAAAAACAAATATCATTCATGCCTGGTTAATTAAAAAAGGTTAGTCGAAGGCTAATGTTGTTTTTAAATGGTTTTAGAGTAATAATACATGTGGTAAAAATGAAGTTAGCAATAAACATTTGATAACAATTTAATACCGGTGACACTCTAATTCACTAGACGAATAAAGCCAACAGCATCCAAGTCACAAACCGATTAACACATGGGCTATCATTTTACTTTATTATCACAAGTGATAATACACTAAAATGAACAGAAATTCTAAGTCACAAGTGATATTGTTTTCAAATAGTTTAAGTCTCATATTCTATTGTTTTATCACATATGATATTACTCTTGTTACTACAGACTGATATGGCGTTTGGATTGATGTGTTTTGTTTATGTGATTGCTTTATATTAAAGTTATATATGGTTGTAATAATTTAAGTTGATGATAGTTTACAATGCTTATAAGTTAAACTGTATTATATGACATGTCTAATATCACTTGTGATATTTCATAAACATAGTTAATGTCTAATATCACTTGTGATATTTCGTAAACAAACAAGTATGATTTTTAACCTTTAATATCACATGAGATATTTCATTGCTTTGTATATTTTTTATATATTATCACCTATGTGTTTTCTAATATTTTTATATTTTTCAGGTACAAGCTGATTTTGTGCTTTTCATCGCAATAGACAAGCACATAAATTTTGTTACCGTCGGTTCATTGTTGCTTAACAATGAAACGTTGCTCAAAAGTTTTGTGTTCTTTTTGGAATTTTTAACATGTAATCAATATTATCTATCACTTGTGATATTATACTGTTAGTAGGAATAAAAGGTTTAAGCCGTTTAGGCGAATTCTTATTTTACTCAAAAGCAATGCTAAATTAACGCAACACTTGTTTGATTTTGAGAATGCGTCGAGTTTTTATTTTTATAGTTTGCTTCTTTTTTATTCATTTTGGTATTTGTAAGTGACACTTATTTATCTCTTGTGATATAACATTGTAAGGAAGAAGAAGAGTATTTAAGTTGTCGTTCTTAGTTAGTATTGAAGAGTAATATCTCATGTGATAAAACGATATACTGTGACATTAATTCTAGTATTATATATATAAGTAATATCTCATGTGATAAATAATAGAATTGTGACACTAATTCTGGTATTTTACATATGAGTAATATCACACGTGATAAAGTAATATACTGACTAAAAGTGTATACCATTAATGTGTGATTATATATATTCAGATAACTTAAAAGTATCTCATCATGTACAACAATCAACGTAATAATTGTTCATTAACGAAAAGTTATTCAATAAAATAAACAGAAATAAAAAATCAAGAATCATATAAATTTTCAAACCCCATTAAAGAATCCCCAATCTTATCTTTTGAAAATTTTGGAACTAGCTTGAAAAGATCCATCTAAAGAATGCAATTAAAATCACCAACGTCTGTTATATTGAGAAGAAGCTTTAAAATCGTAATTACTACTTATCTCACAATAGATTTCACAAATGCTTTTAGCGAGACTTAAACCCACAACTTTTAAATTTGTGAGAAAATCACATACCACAAAACCAAAAACTTTGGTGACATTTTTCATTGTGTTCTCAGCATCATCAATAACTACCGAGGTCATATCGCTGTTACCGTCTAGTTAAATCACAATAGCTTTAACAATGACAATTTTTTTATGTCACATTGATCCCGCTGCATCGCACGTGTACGTGCTAGTATAGACATAAAACATAGAACTTAAAACAAACATTATACCATTCAATAATAATCATGGTTAGCACAGAGTCCATGGCTTAAACATATGAATCATTTGTAGGTGCACAAACCATTAATACTCGTCGATTGAAGATTGCCTCCCAATTTCTTCTTGTGAGAAGTTAAACACACATGGCACATAAAAATTAAACATTAATTAAACTAACAGCCAATAGAATTTGAGTTCATGAAGAAACAAAGAAAATAAGCTGATATAGTATTAAGCCAAAATTTCCCAAAGCGAAAATAACATTTGTCATATTTCAACACAAAATATAAAGCAACAGACTCAAAACGCCTACCTAGCTAACACATCGTAAGCTTCTGTAATGGGTTACTCAAACACAACGTCTTTACCAGAAAGCTTCCTATAGCAAGTAACAATCTCATCACATAAAAAATGCTTCCAAAAATAAACACTACTGAACAAACGACCATTAATACCAATTCTACATAACAGAATTACAGAACACGTCAATCCTAAGGAAAAACGAAGAAAAATAATCCAACTAAAAGAATCACTCATTCTATCATCTTGTAATTCGAAGAAATCATGATCTCTGATCACTTTTTAGGCACCGATCTTCATGAGAGCCACGTAAGCAATAAGACGATATCAGACCATCATTATATGCAGAGCACCAAGCGATAATACTTCCGACCGATAACCAAGCAACCAAACAGGTCTGCTTACCACAGTGATAGGTTTGGTCCTTCTCATATTGAGATCCCAACAAGAGCTTGTACGTATGAGGCATATTTGATCCACAATATGAAAGGTGGGACATTTTGAACGTAGTATCCACCTGCTAACGTGAAGGATAACATGATCACAGATCCTAGAACAGCGGCTGATTTGAGGTCCATGACGAGTGCACCAAGAGCAAGTCCTAGTCCTTGTGACACCAATACGCTTAAGAGAATTGTGAACAATGCGTATAAAAAACTTCCAACGTCTGGTTTGAGCCCAGCCATCCAGTAGGTCAGTATCCAATGTCTGGTCACGAATTGTTCTTGACATGAAATAAGATGAAAGTTTGTACATTCCTGAAGATCTTTCTTTCGCAAGCATCTCTTGTTCTTGAGTGAATGTGAATATCGCTTGAAACAAAGGGAAAAATCCCGAAAAGTCAATATAGAAAAACAGCAATCCCGACTGCATATTTTGTAAAACATGAGATCATTAAATATTGGTTTAAGAGCTATGATATGAACATATATATGAGTAAGTATGATGACAATGATATAGTTATACCTGATCTTGTATGCACCATAGTGAACCACAAAAAAGTGTGATTATTGTAACATGAGTAATCTTGAGAACTTCAAAAGATTTGTGTTATCTTGTCGTTCTTGATCAGAAACATCCTTGAGTTGAATTTCAGCGTCAAATGTCTTATAAGCCAAAACAAACTTCAGTTTCTGCATTCTAATTTGACTCGTCTAATGATATCCCTATTTATAAAAACCACAAATTAGTTTGTATGCTAATAGATTCTCAATCATATGATTATGCAACAAACTTTTAATACATACCATTTGCAAGATCTAGCAAAAAAAATCGCCGGATTCACAACAGATGGCGAAAACCCAATACTCTGAAAATAATACATAATTTTTGACCCATTTCCAAAAAATAATGGATTCCCTTCTGATAGCAACAACACCTTATGAAACAAATAAAAAAGTTTACTTGACTGTTGGTGAATAGTCATCAAAATGGTTCTACCTCCTCTTGTTAATTCCCATAATGTCAATATAATTCTTTGAGCTGTTGTCGAATCAAGTCCTGATGTAGGCTCATCTAAGAACAACAAACTTGGATTTATAAGCATCTCTTGCCCAATACTAACTCTTCTTTTCTCCTCACCAATAATGCTTGTCTTACATTTTGTTAACCCAAGCTGGTTGATCACAGCTTCCGCTTGCTCAACCTTTTGTTGTTTGATGAGACTTTTATGCAAGCGAAGTAGAGCAGTGAAGACTATAATTTCCTGTTAAGTGAGGGTATAGAACATCATCTTCGGTAACAAAACCAGTGGTTCGCTTCATTATACTATTGAATGGTTTCGCTTCATTATTATTATATCTATACAAAGTCACTAATTCGCAACTCACACGCATCATCGCTCACGAATCATATGCAAATGACAAAAAATAATCACATAAAAAGCAAATTACTACTTTACTAGGCCAAAGTCACATGCAATTAACGCTGCGTGAGGCTACCCCAAATAATCACATATAAATGCAAGCTACTAGGCCGAAGCCACCAGTGAATCACACGCAAATTACGCTCCCTATGCGGCTACGCCAAACAATCACATCAAAACTAACATCTAGGTCAAAATTCACATATATTAACAACAAAATACATGACAATAAACACAATGAAAAAGTCAAAATGTCAAAATGAACCTTCTCTCGATCATCAACACCTTTATCAGCATCACTGGAACCACCACAACGACCACCGATATTCCTTCCTTTTCCCCAAAACAGTTAATATCTATCTATAACAATTCTCCTTTCAATCTTCAACTCTCTTAACAGAGCAGATTCAATATCACAAAATAATTAAATACCAACAAACTAATGGATCTGTATATATGCGTACCATCATCGGCCTTATGAGTCGGTTCGTTTTGAACCGTTTTTTTTTCAGGATCAGTTTGATTTACTAGTTCCTTGTTCCATTTATGTGTTTATTTCGTGATATGCACGGTTAATTTGTGCAAATTTTTGGATTTTTTATTAGGGTTTGATGTGTAGAAAGAGAGAGAAAATGTGTGTGATGTGTGTGTGTTTTGAGTGGGAATGCGGGAAGTTGGGGTAGTTGTGGTTTAACCTTAAAGTTTGTCTTTTTGATCTAATCTAATCAACGGCTGGGATGCATCCCTTAGTATGTGAGGGATTATTAGTCCCTGAAATAACTCGACTCTATACTTAACAGAGTGTTGAAACAACGTGATTTTGAGTATATTTGGCCCATTACATCAAAAACAAAAGCCCCACAATGAAAAAACCCTCAAACTATGCGACATGTTACGAAAAAACCTTAAACTTTTAGCTAATTGCGGCTTTTTTATATAACAAACTTTATTTATCAAATGTGTAATGTATATCTACCGATTCAGTCAGAAAAAAAATACCGGTGAAAAGATCTTCGAATTGCGAACAAAACGAGTCCAATATTGCAATGTTTCTCATGTGCGTATGATTTTATAAAAAATGTTAAAGTTTAACATATATTTTTGAAAGTAACAACAATTTTAGATAAACATTCTATAAGGAAGGATAATCAAACCCTAGCAGATGACAAAATGAAATCAAAAACCTTATAGTCAAGTTTTTTATATCCCACATCATACATAGCGTAAGGCGGAATAAAACCGTGAAGGTCATCATCAACAATTTCATTAGATCCCATATCATAAATCTCACACAGAGTCTTTGATATTAGGTTGTATTGTATAACCTTTGCAGACAGGTTGATGATTAAAAAAGAATCATTTTCTCTTTCTCCCAAAACAATGCTCCAAACTATGGACCGAATTGACCATCCTTCAGGAAGTGGATTCATAAAATCATCAGTATTAACAATGTACTTACTCGGTCACATAGAAACAACCCTTTCCTATCCGTTAGATAGTAAACTTTCTAGAGCATACAATCTTTTAAGGACAACAAGAACCAACATCCAAGGGAGTCGAACAATTTCCTTCCAAGATGCACCTGTGATGGTTATTCGTTATGTTATTATCATTAGGAAGATGGTTGTTATAATTGGTTGCTAATTAGTCTTGAGGGTTTTGTATGGTTGTTTAATTGGATGATCGTGTTCTTCAATATTTAACTTGTTAGTGCCGTAAAGCTGCTATTCTTAGTTTCTAGCAATGTTAAGGCCTATTCCAATAGATTCACTTTCAAAATGTACAAAAAAAGTTATGAAATCTTTCCTGACTAGAGTCAAATTGCCGGACTTGAGAGTAAATATGATTACAATCTCCAAGAGTTTCTTTCCAGCGCACCACTTTGTAGTCCAGGTGATTTTGTAAGGTCAGATGTCAATCTCATCCAGCACATCCATAAAAATTTGATTCTCATGTGAGTATATTGTTTCTGGGAAGTATTTTAACCCTAGATTAGTAGATGGATTATAGACGTAATTTAAAATGGCCCTTAATGGTAAAAAAGCCAAACCATTCTAAGAGATGTAGTCTAGAGAAATGATTGCTGCCTGTGTTTTTCATTGACTTATATCGTGTCTAACGAGACAAAAACATATGGAATAAGATGTCATGTCGATTACAATAAGACCTGTGGCGGATCTATGTTTCATATCTGCCTGTGGTTATAGGTAAAATCAGGGGATGTAAGAATTCTTAGCCATTGTTTTGATACAGTTGTAAAAAAGACAAATAGAGAGAATAGGCAATGGGATTAAGATTTGAGTTAAAAGGTCGTCGTTAGTATAGACTTTATGTTGTGGTACATAAGTTCTACGAGCATGTGTATTTTGCTTATGTGACATCATCTCCAATATATAGTGACCTTTTGATGAAGTGAATTTGTGTAAAAAAGGTAATATTGTTGGTTGTGGATGACTTAATTTATGGTTGCTGTAGTATGTTAGACTACATTTACCCTTAAATAACAAAACCAGGATGAGTAGATGATAAGCTAAACCCAAGTTGTGAGGGACGAAGTTTGCAATCAAACTAAATATTTTCCCGCATTAAATGCCACGCGACGAGCTGTGTCAGAAACAATGAAAACGCACTGCATGTTGTTTGCCTTTGCCTTGGGTCGTCAACTGTAATTACTTTGCGTGATACCCCTTAAGATTGTGTTGGTATTGATGGATTTTATAACATTTATATTTGGGTAAATTACACATCTCGTCCTAATAGGTAGGGCCGATTGCGTGTTTTGCTTTATCTGATTTTACTCAATGTACACGTGTAATGTATTTATCGTGTAATCTTATTACAGCGTTGGTCCCTCCGTTTTTGCTATTTAAGGGGTCAAACCCCCCAGTTATTTGCATAACCAAAAACCTATTGAAGCTAATCACACACTCAACATTCACTTCAAAAAATGACTTCTTTTTCATGTCTAGAAGGACTCGCCGTGGCTGCTAATTCTAGGTCTTTATTTGATAGATTGATGATATACTTTAAAAGGGAAACATCGATTGATTTTGACTTTGCAGCCGATCTACACAACTTATGGGTACAATTTATAGACCGTACAAATGATAGGAAGCTGTTTATAAGTGAACTTGATGGATTGCCTCCATCAGTGATGTCCTACAATTGCTGTCAGTTTCTGCATCAAGTTCAAGAGAATGATTTTATCAAATTGTTAGAGTTGAGGAAGATGATCGCTGAGACTTATACTGAAGTGCATAAAAAGCTTGATTTTGTTTCCGTTATGAAAAATATGTGATTGGGTTGTTCATGTGTTGGTTAAGTTGTGATTTCGTTGAATAAGGTTGGTTTAGATGTGCGTTAGGGTCGGGTCAATAGAGTCAGTTGGTTATTATGTTTATGCCTACTTTGTTTTGGTTCCATAATAGTGTGATGTTGTTAGTTATTGATTTGGTTCCTTAACCTTTGTGTGGTTATTGATTATATGCTCTTATACAACTTGGGGACCATATATGCTACAATAAATTTGTTTTCCCGCCTAATTTTATCAACAAAACAACAAGTAACATGCAGACTAATTTTAAGGCATATATACATTACGAGGAGGAAATTTAACCGTTGACATTTACGGTTCGCAAAGAATTGAACGTTTTTTTCCGCCAAATGACTTTTGGTTGATTATTATAACAATTTTTTTTAATTATAGCAAATTTGGTCCCTGATGTTTCGTATGTTAGCGGTTGGACTAAAAGTACCCCGGCGTTAAGGGCAATTCACACGTGGACCATTGGTGTAAAAGTGGGATTCACACATGGATCATAAAAACTGGTTGTTACACCGTTGGTCCTTAAAGTTTTTTTTAGTCTAATCAAATTCACTCCTTCTACGTGTCTTCCAAAGGAAGATTTTTTAGGGACTAAGCGTGTAATAATAGTGTAATTAAATGAACGTGACATAGAAGCTTGTGAATGTCAGTCATTGAGCCGTCATATATATATATATATATATATATATGTGTGTGTGTGTGTATGTATGTGTGTATGTGTGTGTGTGTGTGTGTGTGTGATTTCGAACCACTAACATGAGTTGGTTTTTTGCTATATAAGTCAAGTTTACCCAAATAATTTTCAAACATTAATCAACCAAACATACCCAACAACACCAAAAAACAAATGGCCTTTCCTCGTCTATAAGAACTAGCAGCAGTGCAAAACTCTAACAGTTTGACTGGCACAATGTCAGTCTATATTGTAAGAAAGATAAACGAAGATCTCCATTTTGCAGCTGGATTAAGTCATCTTTGGGAGGTCTTGTACAGTAGGGTCAACAAACACAAACTGTTGATAGCCGAGCTTAATGTGTTTGGTGGTCTGTTAGCATTACAATGTGCCGAGTGTTTTAAGCAGTTGTCCCAAACCAAAGTGCTTAAGATGTTAGAGATAAGAAAGTCGATTGCGGGAGTGCACATGCAAGTGCATAAAAAGATTGACTTTCTTACAGTTATGAGGTTCTATTGATTAGATTGTGGATAATTGGGTTTTGGTTTGTTTCGTATGCAGATATGGATGATCCTAGTTAGGTTGTATCTTTTGTTGTATTACGTTCATGGGGACGATGAAGTTAGGACTTGGGTAGCGATTTTTGTGGTTTTATTTAGACATGGATGATGGTATTTGGGTTGTCTTTGTTGTACATACATTAAGTCATTATTACTTGTTACTGTTTAACTATCTTGTTTGTGTTAGACCACGATGCACACTAACTTGTCATACCACTATTACATAAAATACCCTATTTGACCATTGCAGTTCTAATTATTTGATTACTTCGACCTTTATTAGGTTTTAGGGACGAAATGTGTTGTTAACATTATTAAATTTGTTGAAAACTTGAGTAAATGATTTACTAGCAAATTTCGTCCTAACAGAAAATTTTTCCTCATTTTTTTCAGCATTTTCCCTCGTTTTTCCTCCTACCAGAAAAATAATTTACTAGCAAATTTCGTCCCTACCAATTTAGCCTTATATTCCCTATTTAATCAAGTATCAGGGCTCAGATACTCCACCAACTGATTATTTATATTCCATTCTAAATATTCCAGCAACATCTTCAAAAATAACTTGATATTGGGGATGATTTCAGAAGCGCGCATAACATAGGCTCGAGAAACCTATTCACCACAACTAAAAGTGCTTACTAACGATGACCTTTTAACTCAAATCTTAATCTGATTACCTATTCTCTGTATTCATCTATTTGTAACCGTGTCTAAACAATGACTAAGAATTATTACATCTTCTCTTTTCATTAAAAACTGTAGCCAAATCACTAAAGTTGATCCTCATGTTGGTCTTTTTGTTAGTCACATCAGATCTTTGTTTGAAAGTGATTTTGTGTCGTTAGATCCCAGACTTAAGTCAAAAAAATCCGCTATGGATAGGTCCTTAACTCTTGGCTCCATTGAGGAAGCTGATAATGTTAAGATCTTGCAGTCTTGCAATGGTTTGCTTCCGTGTGGTGGTTCGGGGATGCCTATTTTTGATTACGTATATAATCCATCCATTAATCAGTATAAAAAGCTTTCGTATCTAGATTGCTCGCTTGATAATTCACCTTAGATCTAACAAAATCACCGCACTACAAATTGGTGGATGTTGGACGCACATTTTGTGACATTGATATACAAATTTATTCTTTAGAGACAGGCAAATGGAGCCTCTACAGTGACCATTT
Organism: Tanacetum coccineum; assembly: GCA_026074375.1. Taxonomy (NCBI): domain Eukaryota; kingdom Viridiplantae; phylum Streptophyta; class Magnoliopsida; order Asterales; family Asteraceae; genus Tanacetum; species Tanacetum coccineum. The sequence continues at coordinate 22,637 of BQNB010108694.1, forward strand.
TAACTACTTCAGTTTTGATCATTTTGATAGTGCAATATATTGGAATGATGGGTTACATTGGCTAGAAACCGAGAATAGGCAGCTTATGCATTACGGCTTAAATATTGAAGACCCTGACCATCCAATTATAACAACCATTCTGTTAGCCTCAATTTATTGAGTCGAACAAGGAAGTTCGGTCACTCTACGATGGAGCTTCGGTCTTTAATTAGTTAATGTTGTAATAGGATAATATCGGGAATCGGGCTCGATAGTTAATCTAATATTGTATA